>BQNB010001853.1:4188-29186 GCA_026074375.1 Tanacetum coccineum | reverse complement strand
GCGTAATTTACGAATGTAAGCCCTAATTCTCCCGGTTAGTCGTGAGTTCATATCTCAACATAAAAATGAAAATTATAATCAATACTCGAGAAATAAATAACGATCTGAAATTGACGGATTGTCACAGGTAGTGTATTAAATTCTAGAACTTGTTTTTATGATGCATCCTGAGACCGCATAGTAAATATATAATTTGCTAAATAAGAGGCACTAGGATTAACCCATGTTCTAAACCTGTAATTGTTATGATGATCACATCGATCATATAACTATCCCAGACCCATGCTTTGCATTTATTTTTAGTGCAAGACTCCCCTAGTACAACCCTTCGAGCATATTCTTTTCATGTTTCTCGTAATTTTCTGGTTAAGCCAAACATTGAATGAAGAGCATTGTTAACCCTTGAACCACTTGTTACACCCAAATCGCCTTAGCCTACCTTGTATGTACTCGTTTTTAGTATATTATTGTTTTAAACCAAGTTAATTAAGTCCTTATCCTTGTAAATACAGTTTTGGGACGATTGGGATTCATGGTAGTATTTATTTCAGGGAAAAATAGGGAAGAAAAGTTAAGTCAATACCCCCATATGTTTGCAAATGATCTCTATGATATGTTGATCCACCTCAATTTGGGTCATTAGTTAAATTGTAATTATGAGTTCTAAAACTCAAGTGTAGGGGTGCATTTATAAGCCCCAAGTGATGTATTATATTTCAAAAAAAAGAAGATAAAATAGAAAAGAAAAAGAAAAGAGATTGATGTAGAGTTCTGTAGAGTTTGTATATCCTTGTCTGTGTCTTTGGCTTAGCAACCCAAATCAACGTGTATTCATATAAATAATTAACTAACCCTTTCACCCTAAATTCACCCAAAAAGTCACTCCCCAAATGTATCCCATCCGTTTCCGTTTCCATTAATGTTATCTTTCACCTACACCCCCACAACGCTTTTAAAGACCTCTTTGATTGTAATGACCAATACTTGCGCCTAACAGTGGAGGTTTGATCCTTTACCAAGCCTATGGTAATTTATATGCTATGACAGGTAATGAGTGTTAATTTTCCGTTTCCAATAGTTGTTATAATTTATTATACACCCGAGAGAAAGAGAGAATTCCAAACACTTATGTAAAGTGCTAGTATATGCTTTCCGTGCTTTTAATTATGAGGTCTAGGAGGTTGTGTCATAAACTGCTTTTAAAGAGTATATTAAATGCCCCTAATATTGCTATTGTCTAGGTTGAAAAGCCCATTTGCTTGAGGATAAGCATATCCTAAGTGTAGGGGTATTTGATGAGATGTTATTTTATACACTGTTTCGGGTCATTTAACCCCTTAAATCATGCAAATATGCTGATGACATCAAATAAAGTTACTTTATAGCATCATTTATCCCATGTAAATAACCTATTTAGTATAATTATTGCAAAGAATTGTTACTTAATCGTTTGTATTTGAGAATTGTAGTAATTATGAAGTACTTGGTGAAGATTAGCAAAAAGGCACGCATTCTAGAGCTTAAACGAAGACATTTGAAAATTACTGTTCTGACATCTAATACGCCGTATCCATCAAGGAAGATACGGCGTATATGTGCATGCACTTCACTAAAGACCACAAATACGCCGTATCCAGAGGAGTCTATACATCGTATTCAAGTTATGGTAATAAAATATTCTGGAATATTTCGAATGTGGCCCCTACTCCATGAAACCCCCAATACGCCGTATTGACCTCAATCAATAGGCCGTATCGACCAAATTCCAGACTTTATAAATAGAAAACCTAAAAACGGGTTTTCAATGTGCAAAATCATATTTTTGATACCTAAACCATAAAAGTCGATTTTCAAAAGAGCAGAAGAGGTCTTGCAACGTAATTAATTCCATAGGAAACAACTTGTAATCTCCTATACTCTTGTAATCGTTCAGTTTTTGGTATCATTCATTAACTCAGTTAGTTTACCTTGGCTAAATTATTACTCTTGTATAAATTATAACGTTTGAAGGCTAATACCTTTGGGTATTAGCCATTATTATGAAGATTTGAATGTTTGGTTTTGTTTATCTCAATTGCTTAATTTATCATTGATTGCTTGTTTATGTTTATTAGTTTATACTTGTTTATGTGCTTTTGTATGCGACATGTCATTCAACTGGATCTAGTGATACGGACCAAGCAATCTAGATGCCGGGATGGCTCTCTATATAGTGATTTATACATCTAGACCAATAGGATCATGAATAATAACTATCTTTGCCTTTAGATTACGAGCTTAGTTAGACCGGCATGTGACCCTTGGGATCAATGAGTACGTTCTCAATTAATTGGTAAAGACTTGGTTAGTGGACTACTAGTGTATGAATTGCCTTTAAGTGGTAAGTGGATAAAGTCTTTATGAGCTAGTGTTTAACAAGATCACCATTGCTTAATCCCTAAGATAGATTATAATCAGCAAATAAGGATGGTTTATGCGGATACGTTTAATTGTGACAAAATTCTTTGTATATAGGTCTTATGAAGAAGTACCTCCTAAGTCTTAAGAATGATATGCAGCCTCGAGATAAATAATCATTGCACTAAATAAACAAAACAACATTCTGATTGGATTAATAATGGTTAATACATTTTTCTTATACTTGGCTAGACCTCTCTTTTTATCGTTTGTTAATTTGCTTGCTTGTGTTTTAGTGTCTTAAGTTTATTTTAGTCACCATAAAACCCGTACTAGTCTTTCAGGCTGAAAACCCCCTTATCCGTTAGATTTAAGATTAACATAGGTTTAGCATAGGTTTAACATAGAATAGAATTAGCTTAGTTTAGATAACCAAAATATTAATAAATTGAAAGATTGTTTCTCGCTCTTAGTGATCGACACCCTACTTACCACGAAACTCCCATCTGATCGGGTATACTGCCCGTTAAAGTGTTGTTTTTTGTAAAGTCTGCAAAATATAAATTTAAAACTTGAAACATAAATTACAACTACACAACGACACATCAAGTTTTTGGCGCCGCTGCCGGGGAATGAAAATTTAATCTTGATTTCTATTTGATATTTTAGTTTTTAACATTATAATAATCTAACCCTTAAGATTAGTGTAATTTAGATTAGTGTATAATTTTGTATATTTGCTTGTATATTTGTTTGTTTAATTGTTTATTAGTTTAGTTGTTTGTGTGTTTCATTGTGTTCTAAATACACTATTCTGGTCGATAACCTGATACGGTGTATCTACTTCCATTGGATACGGCGTATCCAACTTTCTTGTCCAATACAGTGTATTCGTTCAAAAGATTAATATGGTGTATTCAGATCCATTGAATATGGCGTATTAATCATATGATACAGTAACATAACTGGTTTTTCGCATTCATTTTCTATATATATATGTTTTCTTTCTTTCGAGCCTATCCTACTGATTGTTTATCCTCTGTTTCAGGTAGTGCATGACAAGGAGTTCAACAAAGGAACTATTTACGCCCTTCAAAGATCCAGAACGCGAATTTTGATCATCTAGGAAACTTTTCAAGACACTAAGTCTTGAAGAATCAAGGACACCCATAGATCTATTTTTTGATTTAGAAGAAAACTTCGAGGAAGAAGTTGCGGAAACAATGGCAGAAACCATGAAACAATACATGAGCAAAACTCGAGTTGACCATGGATCGGGAATTACTAGGCCTAAAATTGATGACAAAGATAGCTTTGAATTGAAAGGACAATTTCTCATGAAACTACGTGACAACACCTTCAATGGTTCGGATAATGAAGATGCAAACGAACACATTAAGAAAGTCCCTGAGATTGTCGATTTGTTCCATATACGTAATATAACTCAAGACCAAGTGATGCTTAGAGCCTTCCCTATGTCCCTAACTGGATCCGCGAGTCGTTGGCTAAGAAACAAACCATCTGGTTCAATCACAACTTAGGAAGATCTTAATACAAAGTTTCTAAGCAAATATTGCCCACCTTCTCGTACTGCGAAAAAAATGGAGGAGAACAACAACTTACAGCAAGAACCTGATGAAACCTTTTATCAAGCATGGGAGCAATTTAAAGAACTCTTGATGAAGTATCCTTAACCCTATTTAATAGAGATGCAGGAGGTAATCTTGTTTTATAATGGATTGGATGTTCCAACTAGACATATTTTTGATTTGAAAGGTACCATACCATCTAAGACCACCGTCGATGCAAAAGTAGCCATCCAAGAAATGACTGAATACTCTCAAAAATGACACAATGGAACATCTAGGACAAGAAGCACTGAAACTTCTAACGGATTGGCAGCGATCCAAGCACAACTTAATAATCTTGGAAGAGAAATCAAGAAGGTGAATGAAAAGGTTTATGTTGCTCAATTAGGATGTGAACAATGTAAAAGACCCCATGACACCAAAGATTGCCCACTCAAGGAAGAAGGTAAAACCCTTGAAGAAGCTTACTATACTTAATTTGGTGGACCTTTCCAATGAGGGGGATATAGAGCAGCAACTTCAGGATTCTAGTAGAGGAACAATGCAAACCCTTCGTATCAAGAACGAAGACAATCTATGGAAGAAACCCTGAGCAAGTTCATGAGTGAATCAGCGAAAAGATATGAAGAAAAATCCAACATGATTAAAGAAATCTGAGCTTCGACAGATGTTGCCGTATGAAACCAAGGAGCTTCAATTAAAACTTTGGAGATTCAAATCGGACAAATAAGCAAGGTACTACAGGAAAAAGGATTTGGAAGCCTACCTAGCTCTACTGAAGCCATTCCAAGAGATCATGTCAAGTCGATCTCGACTACTGTTAGAGCTGATTCAAACCCGATATGCGGTATTGGATCACCCTAATACGCCGTATCCACCCCACAAAACAGAATACTAATGTTCGAGTCAAGACAAACAACAATCCCATTTCTAAGTCGTTTGAATGATTACTAATGTAAAGAAAAGAAAGGATCATATAGACTAAAATTCTAGGAAGCTTACTCACATGGAGCTTCACATATCGATAATTCCATACCGCGAAAGGAGAAAGACCCAGGAAGTTTCACTTTACCTTGCTATATTAATAATGTTTGCTTTGATAATGCCCTTGCTGACTTAGGAGATAGCTTAAGTGTCATGCCTCTCTCGACCTACCTTAACTTAAGTTTAGGCGAATTCGCTCACACTAAGTTGACAGTTGAATTAGCAGATAGGACTGTGAAATATCCAAAAGGAATTGCTAAAGATGTGCTAGTAGGTATTGGTAAAAAAAATTTCCCCGTAGACTTTATAATTCTTGATATGCCCGAGGATGTCAAAGTGCCCTTGATCCTCGGAAGACCATTTTTGTCTACCACCCACGCTAAGATTGATGTATTCAAAAGGAAGATTACTTTGAGGGTTGGGGATGAGAAAATTATTTTCAAAAGTGTTAAACATGCTATTAGTTTGATTAAGAGGGTCTACATGTTAAGCTTAAGAGAAATAATGGAACTTGATTTAGAGGCTAGGCTAACAGGAGAGACTTTGGTGTTAAATAGATCATTAGACCCTTATATGGAGATTACATCAAATTGAATGATCTTAATGTACCATTAGAACTTAGGAGAAGTCAAGTTTTTATGACTTTGACCGAAAGATCCATATTGATTATGCCTACAACTTAAGATTTTTATGCATGATAGGTTTCAAGCATATAAATGCTAATTTTTTCACAATTTTGTCCGTTAATGTGATGTCTACGGATTGCTACAATTCTATAATGAGGGACAAAGTTGAATACAAAGGAAAGAACGTAGTCGGAGCTTTTATGAATGTACGTATTTTTGTCGGAAAAATTTCTATTGTAACTCATTTTGTAGTAGTGGAAAATATGGATGGCTACCGAGATCAAGACATGGGAGATATTATTCTTGGAGAACCGTTCTGCAAAGCTTCTTGTGTAGAAGCAAGAAGGTTTGATGGGTTAACTACTATCCACAATGGTAGTGATAACGTGACTTACCAAATGGCATGATCACATCTAAGGTTTAAACATCTATCTAATGACAATGAAACAAGATCAAGCCGTTACTAAAGGTGAGTATACATGATAAGCTAAATGGAATCTCGTATCCATACCAAAATCTCAAAAGTTTCTATAAGGGGGTCTTGAACTTAGGACCCGAATATGTCTGAAATGCGAAGATGGAAGAATGGCTCACACACGGGCACGTTAGCATGCATGAGATGGAGTAAAGAAAGCTGGAAGGAAAAAGTCTAACTTAAAAATTAGCTGAAAGAAAAGTGCTTCCCGGGAGACAACCCGGATTGTTATTTATTTTTATCGAGTCTGTCTTCCCAGACATCAATACGATGTATCTGCTCTATACCATACGGCATATTGAATGTCTGAACGTTATCAGTCCTTTATTAACATTATTGTTAGTTCTGTCTATACGACGTATTCATGCACATGATACGGCATATTTGGCAGACTGGCCCGTATTCAGATACTTTTTACAGGTTTCTCTATACGGCGTATTCCACTTTATGGATACGGCATATTGGTCTCCTGTAATGTTTGTTTAGTTTATTTATAATTAACCGTAGGTACCGAGATAGGATTTTGCATAGGACCTCGCTGCAAAGAAATCAACAACGTTGGTAAAGTAACGATCATTTTGAATCATGTGTATGTTGTAGTCATGCTGGTATTCAGACGCATTTACAACACACATTCTTGCTCTTAAACTCAACTTGGAGAATCTACGGAGCAAAATACCTGTCACACCCCGACAATGGCGGAAACTCGGGAGCGCAACATAATGATCAATCATAACACAAGATACAATATAGAGAAAACTACAATGCATAAACTTTTAGTGTTACGAAGACCATCAAACTCGAACAACCTCGAGTGATGTCCCAAATCACAATCAAATCCATAACCTCTTACAAATTTCAATAGCCCACACATGGGTCCAAATCCAAACTTAAAGCAAAATCTTCCAAATACTAAAACTAAATAAAAAAACAAGCAAGACTTCACATGAGAAATCCACACGGGATACTTCTATGTTTGCTATCACAAAACACCAACTTCACTTGAAAATGATACTCGAAAACGTCAATAATAATGTTGGTAAGCTCGTAGGTTTGACCTTACACCCAAAAGTTGTGCCAATATTTCAAAACAATTGACAATAGTGCAATATGACAATGAATATTTATGCAAACAACCTATGACATAGCATCCCCGCTACTCATGTAACACAACCTAGCAATCCCGCTAGTCAATCACCATATAACACTTACGCACCTAAAGGGCCTACTAGCTGGAGCACTAAATTAGGGCAGGACCTCACACATACCAGGGTAGGCGTACCCTTCCGCTCCAATAACTACACAAATACTGGGTAGGAGTACCTATCCGATCCAAACAATCATACAAATACTAGGATAGGTGTACCCCTCTGATCCAAACAATCATGCAACACATAATATTCACTTAGCAGTCATAAGCACGTATCTTGTCCCAAAAACAAAACCACATTTCGCATAGTTCAATTTAATATATTTCAAAACACATTTGAGTATCATTTTCCCATAACAGAAAAGACAGTAAAAATAGGGCTACGAGAACTCACCTCAAGCAAGTCTTTAGCAACTAAATCTCAATCACACAAGCAAATGCAATGACACCCGCACACGAACTAGTCCAGTTAATGTCTCATTTTAATCATTCAATTTCCAAAACAGTCTTCACGTTTGATGCAAAGAGTTTAGACGTGTTGTACAATTACCCATATCAATTTAGTGGTGTGATGGTCGACGACATATCCCAACAATCTTATCATTCCAATCGCTCAATAATACATACTTATACTATTTAAAGAAAATAGATAAGTAATATAAGTAGATATTTATAATTAATAATTATAAATATATCTCGATAAATCCATTCGGTAACCTTAATCATTGTGAAATTAATCATAATAGGGTTGAAAATGGAACGTTTACTCATAATAAACATATTTGAGAAGTTTCGAGAAAAATTATATTTTGCGTCTTTAGTGAATTTATTAAATAAATAAAATAATTAAATGGTATTTTATTATTTAAAATCAAAAATCATGTTTTTAGGTAAAAATTTCTAAGTATAGACTTTTTATGAAATTTCGACATGACTCGTACGTTCATACAACGTTTTCCAAGGTTTTTAACCTTTATTTCAAACACTTTTCAAACTTTCGACACTTTTCCGACAAAATTCCAAAATCTCGATCTTTAACGTTTACTAAAATGTTTTTCCCCTGAATATCATTTAATACCACTTCGTAAATACATTTCACTTTCAAAAAGTCCGTCAAAACTCTTATAACAACTAAATATCGCTTATTGGGCTTTAAGGCCCAATAAGGGTCCATTAAGATATTTATAAGTCCAAAATATGATCCATGTCCAAAACCAAGGTCCATTTACATACATAAGCTTATACTAATGAGTAGAAAATAATCCGGACAACAATAAGCCCTCCCATTAAGCCACGACTTAAATAGGCTTATTGGGTCGTGAGTCCATAAGCTCCACAATGCGTATATCAAGCTTAACCATAAGCTAATAAGCTACGTATCGCATTTGGTTACCACCATAAGCTATAAAAATAGTCCACAAACATACGCCATATCACAAAAATAGTCAAAATCACTTCCCTTGTGATTGTGAAAAATGACGTGGCATTTAAGCCCAAAATAAGCCACGAAATAGCTTAAAATAAGCCCGAAATAAGCTATACAAGCTATTATTAAAAATAAGCTATCTAGCAACATATGTCATTCAACCATCACGACCACAATATCAAAACTACAAAATCCTCGTGTTTCTTTTCTTAACCGACGCAAGCCAAACACCCCCTTTTATTCGTTTCGTTTCCAAAATTTGATTTTTTACAATGATCAACTTGTACAACTAACATCTATGCATCAATATAAACCCAAAAGGACAAATGAAATTTAAATTTAAAAACTTACAATAAAATCTTCAAAAATGTAGATTTCGACACGAACCGGACAACCCAAACGTTGTTTCAATGAATACCCAAATACTCGTATCAACCCGGAACATCACGTTCTTGATCAAAGTTGGAAAATCTATGGTGGTTTGTGGTGGATGGTGGCGGACGAAACACACACACACACACATACACACACACTTATGTGTGTTTTTTATTTTTTGAAATGAAAAATGATTATGAGAAATGAGGTAATGGAAAGCATCTTATGTACAATTTTGGACAAGGTTAGCTAAATTTTTGCCTCCTTGTCCCCTAGGCTTACACGACCGGTTAGGGTATCCCATGAGGTCTCGGGTTCTTCTTTTCATGTCGAGATCATTTAAAAGCTCATAAAACTCAATCGTAAAATACTCCCCAAAGTTACTTAGCATTTTTATTCACTTTAAAAATACTTTTCCATTAACCTAGAGTATTTATACGACATATTTACACTTTAAACCCTTCAAAACTCATTTAGACATTAACGGACGAGTCAGGAGTCGTTTTTCGGCATTTCTCAAAATTCACGGGTCAAACCACCGGAATACAAATAACATAATAATAACCTCTAAAAAGGAATATTATTCACAAATAACCATAAATTACCACAATTCTCAACAAAATCACCACCGTCAACACGATACAAAATCAGAATAAAACTGACAAACCTCGAATAGTCAAAGGACTATAAATAAAATATTCAGAACACAAAAAGGGCAAAGGTTACATTCTACCCCCCTTAAAAGAATTTTGACCCCAAAATTTAGCTACTAACATCACTAAAAAAATGCGGGTACTTCAATTTCATTTGATCCTCACGTTCCCACGTGAATTCAGGACCACGTTTCGAATTTCACCGAACCTTGACGATGGAAATCCTACTACGCTTCAGCTTCTTAAACTCTCTCTCCAAAATTTCCATAGGCTCTTCCACAAAATTCAACTTAGCATCAACTTGGATCTCATCCAAAGGCATTTGTAGTGTTGGATCAGGCAAACACTTCTTAAGGTTCGACACGTGGAACGTGTCATGAACACCATTCAACTCCTCAGGCAAATATAACCGATAGGCCACGGGGCCTACTTTCTCAACAATCTCAAAAGGTCCAACAAATCTAGGTGCTAATTTCCCCTTCTTCCCAAAGTGTACCACACCTTTCCAAGGCGACACTTTGAGCAAGACATAGTCACCTACACTAAACTCTAAAGGCTTCCTCCTCTTATCAACATAACTTTTATGACGATCACCGGTAGCCTTAAGTCTATCCTTAATCTGTTAGATCTTCTCAGTAGTCTCTTGCACTAACTCAGGTCCTATCAACTGACCTTCTCCAACCTCAGCCCACATAATTGGCAAACGACACTTTCTACCGTACAATGCCTCAAACGGAGCACATCTCACACTAGAATGATAACTATTGTTATAAGAAAACTCGACCAACGGAAGATGAACATCCCAACTTCCTCCGAAGTCCAAGACGCACGCTCTAAGCATGTCCTTTAAAGTCTGAATAGTACGCTCACTCTGACCATCGGTTTAAGAGTGGTAAGTCATACTCATGTCTAAATGAGTTCCTAATGCCTCTTGCATTGACTGCCAAAACCTTGATGTGAAACGATTATCACGATCTGATATGATCGAGATCGGCACACCATGTCTAACAACTATCTCATTCAAATACAATCTAGCCAATCTATCCATCTTATAATCCTCACGCATAGGTAGAAAATGAGCAGACTTAGTCAATCGGTCCACAATGACCCAGATTGTGTCATGCCCACTACTAGTCATAGGCAACTTAGTCACAAAATCCATAGTTATTCCTTCCCATTTCTATACGGGGATCTCAGGTTGCTGGAGCAAGCCAGATGGCATTTGATGCTCATCTTTAACCTTTAAACAAGTCAAACACTTACTAACATACTCAGCTATGTCCTTTTTCATTCCAGGCCACTAATACCTATCTCTCAAATCGTAATGCATCTTGTCAGCTCCTGGGTGTACAAAGTACTTTGACTTATGGGCTTCATCCATTATCAGGGTTCTTACATCACCCTTCAAAGGTACCCATATTCGATCCAGGTAGTACCAAGTCCCATCACTTCTCTGTTATATCATCTCATCCAAACCTTTCTTTAAACCTGCAGACTCATTCACAGCCTCCTTCTGAGTCGTTAGTATCGTATACTTGATACTCGACTAAAGGATCTTATTCATAGTTCTAACTCTCTTAGGCTTTACTATTTCCTTCCTACTTAGGGCATCAGCCACCACATTCGCCTTACTAGGATGGTAGCGAATTTCACAGTCATAATCGCTAAACAACTCTATCCATCGACGTTATCACATATTCAACTCTTTCTGACTAAAGATATGCTAAAGACTCTTATGATCCGTATAGATGACACTCTTTGTCCCATACAGATAATGTCTCCAGATCTTAAGTGCAAACATGACTGCACCCAACTCCAAAACATGGGTCCTATAATTCTTCTAATGAATTTTCAACTGCCTAAATGCGTAGGCTATCACCTTACCTCTTTGCATTAATATATAACCTAGTCCTATCCCGGAAGCATCACAATATACCACAAAGTCTTCCGGTCCATCAGGGAGAGCTAGAACATGTGCATTACACAACTTATCCTTCAAGGTTTGAAATCCTAATTCCTGTTCCTCACCCTAATCGAAAGTCTTACACTTCTGAGTCAAGATAGTAAGAGACTTAGCTATCTTAGAGAAGTTCTTAATGAACTTACGGTCAATCCTAAGAAGGAACAAACCTCAATCGGAGTTCTAGGGGCTTTCCAATTCTCAACAGCTTCAATCTTACTAGGGTCTACATAAATCCCATTACCATTTATCACATGACTAAGAAACTACACTTCTCTTAGCCAGAATTCACACTTAGAAAACTTAGGATATAGTTTCTCCTTCTTGAGCAGTTCCAAAACTAAGCTTAAGTGTTCTACATGCTCCTCCCGATTCTTAGAGTAGATTAATATATCGTCTATAAACACTATCACAAACTTATCAAGATAGGGCCTACAAACTCTATTAATCAAATCCATGAATATCACTGGTGCGTTAGTCAGACCAAAGGGCATTACTGTGAACTCAAAATGTCCATAACGAGTTCTAAACATAGTCTCTGGTATGTCATCCTCATGCATTGGTATCCAGACCTAAGATCTATCTTTGAGAAAAACTACGACCCTTGCAGTTGGTCAAATAGATCATCAATCCTAGGAAGCGGATAACGATTCTTAACAGTCAACTTGTTTAATTCTCAATAATCAATGCACATCCTAAAAGAACCATCTTTTTCTTAACGAACAATACTGGCGCTCCCCAAGGCGACAAACTTGGTCGAATGAAACTTTGTCTTAGAGTTCCTTGAGTTGTCCCAACAACTCCTCCAATTCAGAAGGTGCCAAACGATATGGAGACTTTGTAATCAGTACAGCTCTAGGGATTAACTCAATCCAGAACTCAATTTCCTGAAGAGGTGGCAATCCTGATAAATCATTCAGAAATACCTCGGGAAAATCTCAAACCACAACAATCTCTCCTTGTTTCTTATTGCTAGCCTTAGCACTCATCAAAACTCTCGCTTTCTCTTCTGGTCTTTCCCCTAATACTCTAAGCACCTTGCCATCTAGTAGTGGTATCCTCACTACTTTCTCATGACAAATTATTTCAGCCTTATGATTAGACAACCAATCCATACCTATAATTACATCAAAACTCCCATGCCCAAAAGGTATCAAATCAATGTCAAAGACATGACCCTCGATTTCTAGTTTACAACCCTTAATAACCTTATCAATCTCCACTACCTGCCCACTATCTATCTCAATCTCATATCTGAAACCTAACTCGTTAGGCTCTATGCCTAACAAAGGTATAAAAGTAGTAGAAACAAAACTATAGTCGGCACCAGAGTCAAATAAGGTAGTGGAAAAATGATTGTTCAAAGTAAACATACCCTGGTGACAATGTTCGGATCCTGGCGAGCTTCCTCTGCTCCTAACATGAATGCCCTACCCCTAGCTTGGTTCCTTTGGTTTCTACGACCCTGACTTCCGTTATTAGCAACAAACTTAGTTTAGACAATTTCCTCCTGGTCCTTGTGCCCTATTCAATCTAGGACAAGCTGACCTGACATGGTCGGTACTACCACACGCATAACATGCCCTAACAGTTGGGTTTCTAGCATTGACATGATTCATATTCCTCGGCACGCCTCTACAATCCTTTGCCAAATAAACTGGGCAGTTATAGTTGAAGCACGTGCGATAAGGCCCTTCGGGTGCATGGTAGGAGTTGCAGGTGGTACACATGGGCCAAGCAACCATATTCTCTCTTCCTACATGGTTTACGGTAGAAGAAAAAGCATTTCCAATCCTAGTCCTCTTATTATCATCCCTACCATTCTTATCCTTGTTAGGTTCCCCTACATTTCCTCTTTTCTCAACCTTCTTAATTGATCCATTTCTAACAGCCTCGTCAGTAAGTGCCTAAGAGAGGTATAAAAGTAGTAGAAACAAAACTATAGTCTGCACCAGAGTCAAATAAGGTAGTGGCAAAATGATTGTTCAAAGTAAATGTACCCGTCACAATGTTCGGATCCTGGCGAGCTTCCTTTGCTCCCAACATAAATGCCCTACCCCTAGCTTGGTTACCTTGGTTTCCATGACCCTGACCCTCGTTATTAGCATCAAACTTGGTTTGGACGGTTTCCTTCTGGTCCTTATGCCCTATTCAATCTAGGACAAGCTGACCTAACATGGTCGGTACTACCATACTCATAACATGCCCTAACAGTTGAGTTTCTAGCATTGACAGGATTCACATTCATTAGAACGCCTCTACAATCCTTTGCCAAATGATCCGGGCGGTTACAGTTGAAGCACGTGCGACAAGGCCCTCCGGGTGCATGGTAGAAGTTAAAGGTGGTACACTTGGGCCAAGAAACCATATTCTCTCTTTCTACAGGGTTTGCGGTAGAAGAAAAAGCATTTCCAGTCCTAGTCCTCTTATTATCATCCCTACCATTCTTATTCTTGCTAAGTTCCCCCACATTTCCTCTTTTCTCAACCTTCTTAATTGATCCATTTCTAACAGCCTCATCGGTAAGTGCATAAGAAATCTGCATAACCTTTTTTATAGTATTTGGCTCCATTGCTGCCACCATCTCACAGATCTGTGGAGCAAGGCCATACACATACCTCTCAATCCTCCTACTCTCTAGTGTCACCAAATGTGGAACTAACCTAGCCAACTCATGAAACCTATCAGTATACGCAGCATGGCCAGCCCCGACCATGGCGTGATTCCACAACTCAGTTTCCAACTTTTGCATTTCATCACTAAGACAAAACTCTTCTATCATCATAAACTTAAAGTCATTCAATGACATGCTAACAGCAATGTCCTGGCTTAACATACGGATCTGAGAGTTCCACCACGTTAAAGCCTTACTCGCAAATTAACCAGTAGTATATTTTACTTTTTCGTCAATACTACAACCACTCATATCTTGCACAGACTCCATTTTCTCAATCCATCGAGTAAGAACTACAGCACCTCCTTTACCATCATATTCCTTAGGGTTATAAGCTAATAACTCCTTATATGAACAATCTACCTGATTGCCATTTACTATCACATTCCCAACGTTTTCCTGAACGTTCTCATTAACCACATTACCATTTTGATTTCCAACATTTCCTTGGTTACCAACCTGAGCTAGTATGGTGGGTAAGAGGTTCTGTAATTGCTGGGTAATGATCATCGAGAAGTCAGGTGCTCCTGCTACACCCCCATTAACTCCCTCTACATTCCTATTGACTCCTTCTACGCCCACATTAGATCCCAAACCCTGTTCATTTCCTTGACCATTCAATTTGTTAACACGCTCATCATTACCTTCCCTAGGTCCTCTACCCCTTCCACTACCTCTACCAACCCGTCCACCCGTTCCTTCTCCTCGTGATTCGGCAATAGGCCGGCCAACACTTTGGGTCTCATCCTTGGCGGCATTATCCACACGAGAGAGAATATGGGCAACGTTAGGTAGGTGGGAAGACTAATATATATATATATAGAATATCTTACTATATATATAACTATACACATAATACCACCTTATGGTGTGAACATCGATTTATGTGAACGACATTACTAAATACGAGTGAGTTGTGATACGCTTATAACTACATTAGCCACTGTACTTATATTCACATCCTTTCCCTGTCGTACTCAATATTGAGCTCATACATTTCAATGACTGACATAACTAAAGCACCAAACCGCAAACACGTGAAAGCAAGTAAAAGCGGAACACCATGCACATAGATCCTATACGCAACTAAATGACGGATCTTAGGTTATAGTCTAGGTCAACCCACCTAGTTCTCTATAACCTTGGCTATGATTACCAATCTGTCACACCCCGACAAAGGCGGAAACTCGGGAGCGCAACATAATGATCAATCATAACACAAGATACAATATAGAGAAAACTACAATGCATAAACTTCAAGTGTTATGAAGACCATCAACCTCGAACAACCTCGAGTGATGTCCTAAATCACAATCAAATCCATAACCTCTTACAAATTCCAATAGCCCCCACAGGGGTCCAAATCCGAACTTAAACCAAAATCTTCCAAATACTAAAACCAAATAAAATAAACAAGCAAGACTTCACATGAGAAATCCACACGGGATACTTCTAAGTCTGCTATCACAAAACACCAACTTATTCCTCTTTCACTTCAGCTGAAAATGATACTCGAAAACGTCAAAAATAATGTTGGTGAGCTCGTAGGTTTGACCTTAAACCCAAAAGTTGTGCCAATAATTCAAAACAATGGACAATAGTGCAATATGACAATGAATATATATGCAAACAACCCATGACATAGCATCCATGCTAGTCATGTAACACAACCTAGCAATCCCGCTAGTCAATCACCATATGCCACTTACGCACCTAAAGGGCCTACCAGCTGGAGCACTAAATTAGGGCAGGACCTCACACATACCAGGTTAGGCGTACCCATCCGATCCAAACAATCATTGATGACATTAAATAACATCTATTTTATAGCATCATTTATCCCATGTTATTAACCCATTTTGTATAGTTATTGCAAAGAATTGTTACTTAATCATTTATATTTGAGAATTGCAGTAATTATGGTGTAATTGGTGAAAGTTAGCAAAAGGCGCACATTTTAGAACTTAAATGAAGATATTTTGAAGATTACTATTCTGAAGACCAATACGCCGTATCCAACAAGGAAGATCCAGCGTATCCGTGCCTGCACTCACCAAAGACCACAGAGAAATAAAGATTAATACGCTGTATCTAGAGGACTTAATACGCCGTATTCAAGATATGGAATCAATATAATATTATGGAAGATATCAAGCGTGGTCCCTACTTCAAGAAATCCCCAATACGCCGTATCCAACTCTTAGATACGCCGTATCCAACCGACATCCAGACCTTATAAATAGAAAACTCAAAAACGAGTTTTAAGTGTGCTAAATCATATTCTCAATACCTAAACCACAAAAGTCAATTTTCAGAAGAGAAAAAGAGCAGAAGTGGTCGAGCAACATATTCAATTCCATATGAGACAACATGTAATTCCGTATACTTTAGTAATCGTTTAGTTTTTGGTATCATTCGTTAACTCGGTTAGTTTACCTTGGCTAAATAATTGCTCTTGTATTTATTATGACGTTTGAAGGCTAATACCTTTGGGTCTTAGCCATTATTATGAAGATCTGAATGTTTGGTATTTTTTTATCTCGATTTCTTGATTTATCGTTGTATGCTTGTTTATGTTTATCAATTTATACTTGTTTAGGCGCTTTTGTATGCGACCTATCATTCAACTGGATCTAGTGAATCGAACCAAGCAGATCTAGAGTTCATGATAGCTCTCCATATAGTAATCTATACATCTAGAATCATAGTTACACAAATATTGTCCTTCTAAGTCTGTGTCTAGGATACGCTTCGGGCTTAACTAGTTAATTGGATATTGCCAATGGTTTATTGATCGTGTTGACTAGCAGGTGACCTGGATAATTCAAAAAGTAACGTTTTGATTCCATTGGATAGTTGGAAAAGTGGACTACTAGTGTATAAATTGCCATTAAGCGGTAAGTGGGTAAAGTCTCTATGAGCTAGGGTTTAACAAGATACCATTGCTTTAATCCCTAAGATAGATTATAATTAGTAAATAAGGATGCTTTATGCGGATGCTTTAACTGTGACAGAATTATTATGTCTAGGTCTTAGGATGATGTAACGCCTAAGTCTTATGAATGATATGCCACCTTGAGAGAAGAAATCATTGCACTAAATAAATAAACCAACGTTCTAATCGGATTAATAATGGTTAATACAGTTTTCTTATATAAGGTTCGACCGCTCTTTCATCTTTTGTTAATTAGCTTGCGTGTGTTAAAGTGCCTTGAATTGATTATAGACACCAACCAAACCGTGCCAGTCTCTCAGGCTGAAAACCCCCCTTTTCCCGTTAGAATTAGGATTTAGACTGACATAGATTTAACATAGGTTTAGAATAGAATATAATTAACATAGATTAGATAACCAAGATATTAATTAAATTGATAGATTTAACCTCGCTTCAAGTGTTCGACACCCTACTTACCACGAAACTACTACCGATCGGGTACACTGCCCGTTAAAGTGTTGTTTTTGGTTTAGTCGGCAAAATATAAATTTAAAACTTGAATCATCTTAAATATACCATACAACGACAACACATCAAGTTTTTGGCGCCGTTGTCGGGGAGTGAAAATTAATCTTGATTTTTATTTGATATTTTGGTTTTTAACATTAGATTAGATCTAACCCTTAGGATTAGTGTAATTTAGATTAGTGTATATTCTTGTATATTCTGTAATATTTGTATATTTGTATTTAATTGTTTGCTTGTATATATTTGTGTGTTTAATTGTTTGCGCATTTAATTGTTTATCTTAAATACACTGTTCTGGTCGACAGTTGAATACGGCGTATCCACTTCCATCGGATACGGCGTATCCAGTTTTCTGTCCAATACAGCGTATTCATCCCAACAGATTAATACGGCGTATCCACTTCCATTGGATACGGCGTATCGATCGTCTGGAACAGAAGCTGATTCTAAGTTTTCTATAATTGATTTTTGTGCCAAAATTTCTACCTTTCTTTAGAGCAAATCCTGCTGATATTTTTACCTTTGTTACAGAAAGAACTTATCAGAGCTAGTTGATTGAAGAAGGAACTACAAGAAGTCATGGCTGAACCAATTCTATCTGATAACATGGAAAAAGCTCCAACTGAATTAAATCTTTCTATCACCAGTAACGACATAAACATTGAACTCAGCAAGGAATTTTTGGTGGAATTAAGAAAGAACATATATCACGGAACGTACAATGAAGACGTGGTGGATCACATTGCTAAGTGACTTTAGAATATCGTTTGACGAATCCGACGATGAAGATTGCACGATAATTTTTGACAAAAAATCATTTTCTTACAAAATAATTTTTGTCAAAGATTTTAAAACGGATTCGGAAAATGATAATGATAAAGTCAATATGCCTTTGCTTCCATCACCCAAGCCTACGGTCAGTTATTTTGATGATTTATACTTATTTAAAGATTTCAAGAATGTATTTCCAGCCATTGTTTACAATGATGCTCAAACGTCCAAATCAGATTTATTAACTGAACCAATTTTAAACCCTCAATATATCAATGAATTTAATTTGAAAGATGAAACATCATTGTCCAAATGTGATGAAGAGGAACAAAACGTTTTAATCTTTAATGATCTATTTCCTTTTAACGTAATTTATCCCGATGAATTAAAAGCGGATAAGGACAATGATGATGATAAAGTCGATATTAAACACTCTTCGGGGGATTTATCTGTCAAACCGTTACCTGATGTAATAAATACCGATGTTGGTGCCGATGCACATGGGTCAAATAAGCTTTTGGAAACAAGTCATGATACATCTAATAAATTTTTCAAAACTAAAACTTTTATCAAGGGACTAAATTTTGATATCATGACTTGGAATCATCTTAACAAAGAGATGTTATTCATTTTCCTAATCAAGAATTTATATGTGTCATTTGACATCCCGTTCGACCCCAAATTGTTTTATAAGGATGGGATTGAATTGGGGCAAGTCTAACTTAAAGACTTTTCTGTAAACAAAAGTGCTTGCCGAGAGACAACCCGGAATGTATTTTTAATTTTTATTGAGTCTGTCTTCCCAGACTGTCTATACGGCGTATCTAAACCCCATAGATACGGCGTATCGACTATTTGGACGTTATCCAATCTTTATTTTTAGTATAGTTTATACGACGTATTCATTAAATGAATACAGCGTATACATGTATCAATACGACGTATCCTGGGGTATGGATACGGCTTATCAACTTCCTGTACAGTTTTAAGTTTTTATTTCGAGTCTAACCAAATGAATACACTGAGATAGAATTTTATTTGTTTTCTGAGAATTTACACAGGACCTCGTGAAAAATATCGACAAATATTGGTGGAGAATTTACAAATCTAGAAATCCTAAAGTGTTGGAGTAATGAAACTTCAAGGTGGATGTTCAACACAATCTTGCTTATAAACGCAACTTGGAGAATCTACCGAGCAAATATCAGTGGAGTTTCTCATTCTAATTCTTTTTAAATTCTCGTATTTAATATTTTATATATACAACGAGGACGTTGTATAACTCAAGTGGGGGGATGGAATTAGAATGTTTACTTGTCCTAATTTTCACACTAAAATGCTTAAATTATGCTCAAATTTAAAAAAATTTCAAGCATACTTTTGTGAAATTACTTGATACATAACCTGCACATAATAACCCTTGTTAGATATTGTGAGGATTTAACCTTATCCATTTCCAAATGTTTATCCAAATTCTACAAAATATGAGTGTGCCGGTGATGTTGTAGACTTTAGAACTTGCCTTGGTATATCACTCAAGACCGCACTGATAAGTACTATGGATTTAGATGGAGTAACTTGTTTAAATTGGTAAATTTTAGGATTACACCCAAATCGCCTTTACATGTTTCTTATTAACTAACTACACCGGTTAGTTAACCTCCCGTTTAAACCCTTTCCACTCTCATCTTTAGAGTGATGATCCACTAGAACAACCCGTAGAGCCAATCCTTTAGTAATTTACACCAACTATTTGTTTCGTTACACCCTTACACCTTAACCTACCTTGTTAGATTAAGTTTAATTTACAGTTGCTAGTTGCTTAAAGTGTAAAGTTTGTAAATCTAGAGTCTTGTATCATTTTCTATCTTTGGTGCGGTTGCAAATTTGCGCATTGCAAACGAGAATGTATATTAGTAGTCAAAGCTCATATGATTTTACTACCGTCACAATTATTGGTGAATCCGAAGACGAATGAACTATCAAAGAAATAATCCAAAATTATTACGATCGTGAAGATGGTGAAACTACACCGAGATTTGTAGTATAGTTTGTAAAAAAAATCAAAAAAATGAGAAAAATACAAAAAGAGAAAGAAAGTTTGAAGATAATCGTTTCGCAACTACCGAAAGAATTACACGAAGGATCGATTATTCGTTGATACGTCTAAAAAATCAACGATGTAAAGTATTGTACAAAGTGGAAGATATCGCCACTTGCCTTGTAGAGTATGTAAAGTTTTGGGATGATTGGGAAGTTGACCGTTACGGGAACGCCAACTTAGGTTGTTGTTTTTGATCGATGATCAAGACGTTGTAAATAATTGTGCCTTTATCATGGTAACGGTTGGGAAAAAAGTGTCTAGCAACTTGTATCTTAAGTCTTTATATATTTGTTTCTTGATTTTTATTTAACAACAATTTACTTCCCTCTCACCTATGACTAGCCGCTAGTTGTTTAACGCGAATGAGTGATGTGTACGAGTGTGTAGTGAATTCCGTCGTTACGGACATGTATGGCCTGTCTCCAATTCCTCATTGGTTTACAACTTTTGGTGAAAGTTAGAAGGTTCCTACCCTATATCATTCTTCATCCAACCGTTGGTTTAAATTTGAATGGGGAGTGATCAAACACACATGCTACCTGGCATACCGGGTTGTATGTATCTTCAACAGCCTGTTGGAGTGGTACTACCTCGTGAAAGATTATAGAATGATCAAAAAACCGTAAGTCCCTTTCCATACAAAAACCCATATTTACCTTATAAACTGTACTCCTTAGCTTAGCGGTAAATTGTAATCCTTGCCAAGCTTATGATAGAATACTTGTCATGGCCGAGCAATTGAACGAATTAGTTACATGTTACCACATAGATTAGTTAAGTGATTTGAGTGTTTTCATCTTCCTATTTTGTGAGGTGTTTGGTTGTGTACTTGTAATAGATCAAAAAAGTGCTTTAACGGAAAATATTTTTAGGGATACATTTTTTATAAACTTCTAATGTCTACTTGAGGACAAGTAGGATTCAAGTGGGGGGATATTTGATGACATCAAATGACATCTAATTTATAGCATCATTTATCCCATGTTATTAACCCATTTTGTATAGTTATTGCAAAGAATTGTTATTTAATCGTTTATATTTAAGAATTGCAGTAATTATGGAGTAATTGGTGAAAATAAGCAAAAGACGCGCATTCTGGAACTTAAATAAAGATATTTTGAAGATTACTATTCTGAAGACTAATACGTTGTATCCATCAAGGAAGATACAGCGTATCCGTACCTGTACTCACCAAAGACCACAGAGGAATAAAGATCAATATGCTGTATCTAGAGGACTCAATACGCTGTATTCAAGATATGGAATCAATATAATATTCTGGAAGATATCAAGCGTGTTACCTACTCCAAAAAATTCCCAATACGTCGTATCCAACTCTTGGATACGCCGTATCCAACCGACTTCCAAACCTTATAAATAGAAAAATTAAAAACGAGTTTTAAGTGTACTAAATCATATTCTCGATACCTAAACCACAAAAGTCGATTTTCAGAAGAGAAAAAGAGCAGAAGAGGTCGAGCAACGTTTTCAATTCCATTGGAGACAATGTGTAATTCCGTATACTTTAGTAATCATTCAGTTTTTGGTACCATTCGTTAACTCGGTTAGTTTACCTTGGTTAAATAATTGCACTTGTATTTATTATGAATTTTGAAGGCTAATACCTTCGGGTATTAGCCATTATTATGAAGATCTGAATGTTTGGTATTTGTTTATCTCGATTTCTTTATTTATCGTTGTATGCTTGTTTATGTTTATCAATTTATACTTGTTTACGTGCTTTTGTATGCTACCTATCATTCGACTAGATCTAGTGAAACAAACCAAGAAGATCTAGAGTTCGAGATAGCTCTCCATATAGTAATCTATGCATCTAGAATCATACTTACACAAATATTGTCCTTCTAAGTCTGTGTCTAGGATATGCTTCGGGGTTAACTAGTTAATTGGATATTGCCAATGATTTATTGATCGTGTTGACTAGCAGGTAACCTAGATAATTCAACAAGTAACATTTTGATTCCATTGGATAGTTGGACAAGTGGACTACTAGTGTATAAATTGTCATTAAGCGGTAAGTGGGTAAAGTCTCTATGAGCTAGGGTTTAACAAGATCACCATTGCTTTAATCCCTAAGATAGATAATAATCAGTAAATAAGGATGCTTTATGCGGATGCTTTAATTATGACAAAATTATTGTGTCTAGGTCTTAGGATGATGTAACGCCTAAGTCTTACGAATGATATGCCACCTCGAGAGAAGAAATCGTTGCACTAAATAAACAAACCAACGTTCTAATCGGATTAATAATGGTTAATACAGTTTTCTTATATAAGGTTCGACCGCTCTTTCATCTTTTGTTAATTAGCTTGCGTGGGTTAAAGTGCCTTGAATTGATTATAGACACCAACCAAACCGTGCTAGTCTCTTAGGCTGAAACCCCCCCTTTTCCCGTTAGAATTAGGATTTAGACTGACATAGGTTTAAAATAGGTTTAGAATAGAATAGAATTAACATAGATTAGATAACCAAGATATTAATTACATTGATAGATTTAACCTCACTTCAAGTGTTCGACACCCTACTTACCACGAAACTACTGATCGGGTACACTGCCCGTTAAAGTGTTGTTTTTGGTTTAGTCGGCAAAATATAAATTTAAAACTTGAATCGTCTTAAATATACCATACAACGAAAGCACATCAATCATACAAATACTGGGATAGGCGTACCCCTCTGATCCAAACAATCAAGCAACACATAATGTTCACATAGCAGTCATAAGCACGTATCTTATCCCAAAAACAAAACCACATTTCGCATAGTTCAATTCAAAACATTTCAAAACACATTTGAGTATCATTTTCCCCTAACGGAAAAGACAGTAAAAATGGGGCTACGAGAACTCACCTCAAGCAAGTCTTTAGCAACCAAATCTCAATCACACAAGCAAATGCAACGACGTCCGCACACGACCTAGTCTAGTTAATGTCCCATTTTAATCATTCATTTTCCAAAATAGTCTTCACGTTTGATGCATAGAGTTTAGACGTGTTGTACAATTATCCATATCAATTTAGTAGTGTGATGGTTGACGACATATCCTAATAATCTTATCAATCTCATCGCTCAATAATACATACTTACACTATTTAAAGAAAATAGATAAGTAATATAAGTAGATATTTATAATTAATAATTATAAATATATCTTGATAAATCCATTTGGTAACTGTTGGAAACAAGAAAAGTATCGGTCACTTCCAAGTTGTAATAGTCTTAGCCCGTAGTTTGTTATATGATTAGTCTAGTAAGCTAGTCTTAGCCCATGGCCAGACATGTATGTAGTATATATACCCTCTCCATGCCTTGGAGAGGGTGGTTGGTTGTTTCATTTCTCATTTCACACACATAATAATATTATCATCTTTCTCTCTCTAGAAACTTTCCAACCCACTTCTCTCTCTAGTTCTTGTATAATATTAAAGATTACTAGTATTCTTCAATTGGTATCAAGAGTCATGGAGTGGTGTGTTTAGTTTTTGTGTTTGTCTTTTGATTTGTGTTCAAAACCTTTACAAAGAGCAAAATCTTGATTTAAAATTTTTCGGCTTAAAAACCTTAAAGTTGTCAATTTTCTTGTTCCTATAGGGTTAGTAACACTAGTTGTACAAGATTTTTTGCAAAAAACCAATCAAAAATGTGTTTTTTTAGTTTTGAAAATTTGGGTTTTGTCTCAGTTACAACCGAACTAGTCTTGTCTGTTGGAACCGAACTAGAAGATCGAACGAGTTAACCGAACTAGTTAACCGAACCAGTGGAACCGATCTAGTTGATTTTAGTTGTAACCGAATGAGTTGTTTTAGTTGTAACCGAACGAGTTGTTTTAGTTGGAACCGAACGAGTTGATTTTAGTTTGAACCGAACTAGTTTTCTTCAGTTGGAACCGAACTAGTTTTCGTCAGTTGGAACCGAACTAGTTTCTTTAGTTGGAACCGAACGAGTTGTTTTAGTTGGAACCGAACGAGTTGATTTTAGTTGGAACTGAACGAGTTGTCATTAGTTTAAACCAAACTAGTTTCCTCCTTTGACAATAGAACTAGCTAGCCGAACTAGTTAACCGAACTAGTTAACCGAACGAGTGAACCGAACTAGTTTAGTTAATTGGCACCGAACTAGTTAACCGAACGAGTGAACCGAACTAGTTTAGTTAATTGGAACCGAACTAGTTTACTGAAGGAGAGAACCGAACTAGTTTTATTCATTGGAACCGAACTAAACAAGATTCATTGGAACCGAACTAAACTAACTTCTTTGACAACCGAACCAATCAAGTTGTTTGAGAACCGAACTAGTCACTTTCCAATTAAAACCTATCAACTTAAATTT
>BQNB010001852.1:56302-129665 GCA_026074375.1 Tanacetum coccineum | reverse complement strand
GTGGTCGTAATAGGTTTACGTTTGGTGATTAAATGTCTCGTCGGGTGTCGCCGGAGAGTTTGTGTTTCGGTTTCATTGGCGACGTTTCGTGGTTTGGAGAGTTTTTTGTTGAGACATTTTTTGAAAGTAAGAATGAGGTGGATTTTTTTAAAGGAGAATGTATATAAATTGGAGATGTTGGGCTTAAAAATGGTGAGTTTATGTGGTATTTATAAGAAAAATGGGTAGATTAATTTTTTTTTAAATAGTCAACCGTTGAGCTCAATGTTTTAAAATTTTAATACGCCATAATACTTGACTCACGCTCGGTTGGTTTCCCACTTTTTTCACAACAACTCACGCGCAAGTGGCAACTCACGCATGAGTTGGTTACTCACGGTGTGAGTTTGCCTCCACTCCGCCCAACCTTATATACACTAGCATGGTACCCCCACAATATGGCGACGGGTACCCAACAACTATTTTTTTGCGATCAAATTTATATTAAAAGTGTAAAAAAAATAAAAAAAAATAAAATAAACTCACTAAAAAAATCGTAAAAATGTATATATCAAAATGAATGTTGAATTAAATAGCACAAAATTTTAGAAATACAATGAAATTAGATAATAAAAAAAATAAATAGATTAAAAGATATTTTAATTTAAAAATAAAGGTGATTTTTAAATAGATTGTTACAAAAAAATGGATTGTCAAGATTAGACTTCCTTATCTTAATAAAAAATGATGTAATGGTTGAGATTTGCTCTACTTATCATAATTTTTGGTTTGAAGTTAGGTTTGGAGTTGAGATGGGGATATACACCCCTCATATAATAAGTAGTATAAATTTTAAGTTCGCGGTTAAAATCAGAGTTAGGCTTGGGTATCCACATGTAAAACACATAAAGTCATAAACAATTGGACACACATGTACTATTTTATGCAGAGGTCTTTCTTTTTCTTTAGAATATACGTATATCTTTTTTTTACCAAATAAATATTATATTCTTGATTTAATCATTTGATGATTTCGAACAAGTTCATTTAGGTAGAAACATTTCTTGCTTTTTTTGTCTGCAAACTTGCATGCAGAGGTTTTCATTTGTTTTTTTAAACATAAGTGCTAAGAAGCTCACATTTTTAACTTTGAACACATAAGCTTTTACTTCTTTTTCTCTTCGCACAAAGCCTCCCTCTTTTTCTCTACTTTTCACTTTTCACTTCTTTAATTTTTTTATGAAAGAAGTAATTCAAAAGAACACAAAACAAATAGTCTTCCTCCATATAGATGAAGATTTTAGACTTGTCTTTTATTTTGCAGACATGGTTTGCAGATAAAGAGGTAAAACCTTTGAAAAAACAAACAAAACCTTAAAATGGTTTGTATTTTAAAAATAAATCGAGGCTATATAAGAAATGGTATTTCATTTTACTACATGTTCTTGCTTATCCTCTGCTATGATTGCGACAAAGGAAATCTGAAAAAACAAACAAAACCCTAAAATGGTTTGTATTTTAAAAATAAATCGAGGCTATATAAGAAATGGTATTTCATTTTACTACATGTTCTTGCTTATCCTCTGCTATGATTGCGACAAAGGAAATCTGAAAAAACAAACAAAACCCTAAAATGGTTTGTATATTAAAAATAAATCGAGGCTATATAAGAAATGGTATTTCATTTTACTACATGTTCTTGCTTATCCTCTGCTATGATTGCGACAAAGGAAATCTGAAAAAACAAACAAAACCCTAAAATGGTTTGTATATTAAAAATAAATCGAGGCTATATAAGAAATGGTATTTCATTTTACTACATGTTCTTGCTTATCCTCTGCTATGATTGCGACAAAGGAAATACAGTAATCAATGAAGTAAAAAAAGAAGACATGATACATGTTATATATTTATACAGCTAGGAAGATGAATATATTTTCCTACCTAGTAACACAAATGATTCATTTACATTTAGAACTGAGCAAACCCACTCGAAACGACCCGAACCAACCGAAACCGAACCGAACCGACCTTATTCAGTTCGGTTTCGATTTTGTATATTTATTTCGGTTTTAGTCGGTTCGGTTTCGGGTTTGGGTCGGGTCAAACACACACTTATTTGGCTTGAACACACTTATTTGAACCAAACTGACCTTATTCGGTTCGGTTTCGGTTTCGGTTTCAATTGTTTTTAGTTGGTTCGGTTTTCGATTCACATTTTTTCGTCATTCGATTCAGATTTTTTCGTCATTTGGTCGTCGGGTCGGTTCGGTTCCGAATTGTATTTAAATATTCATTACTTCAGCATCAACTTGGTTTGTGTTTACTTATAAAACAATTCTACCAGACCTATCACGGGCCTTAAACATTTATTTGGGGGTGCGGGTGGGGGAGCGAATTGTTATTGTATTACACATACCAAAATAAAAATTAGACATACCAAAATTAAGAAGTGGACAATAACTTTGAGACGAAATAAGTATTATTTACACTATTTTCGCTACAAAATTTGCGGCATTTGCTTATTAAATCAAATATAAAAAAAGTAAGTAATAAAAGGATTACTAAAAGTATATTATTATTAACTCCTATTAAAAAGAGTCACTAAAAACTATTTTATCAAACTCCTACTACAAAAAAGTAAGTAATAAAGAGATTACTAAAAGTATATTCTTATACAATATTTTTTTTTGAACGGCGAAATTTTATTAACTAGCAAGACGCTAGAAAAGACATTACAAAGAAATCAAATGCGGGTTTTTAAGCCAAGCATCCCTAGAAAACTTCCTACTACTTCTACTATTACACTAAAGAAATGAAGAAGATACGATATCCTCAAAAAGCTTCGATCTAGACGGCGTATTATCATCAAATATAGAGCGATTCCGAAATCCCCAAATGAACCACCAAGCAACATAGAAAACGCCTTCCATTAAGCTTTTAACAATAACCGGAAGTCTAATAGCAGAAAACCAAACCTCCCATTCCGAAAACGAAGTCCAATGCTGAAAATCCATCTCCCACCATCGACACACACGGTGAAGCACCTCCTGAGCTAAAGAACATCGAAATAGAATATGATGTTAATATGATGTCGCGGGAAAGCTACGGGAAACCCAAACAAACACATACAACGGACACATATACATTCGAAGTGTTGTGAAACGAATTCACTTAGCGGGTAGGGAATTGCGGGGAGCGTTAGGTCAAAAAAAAGTTATCACCGCTGATATGCGCGGGTATCCAACTAGTTAATAACAATGTTAACAACTAACATCTTAGTTGTAAGGCTGCCCACAATGGCAACGTCGACCCACTCGGCCGACTTTTGTCGACTCGCTCACTGTGAACCACATTGCTGCTGACTTGGTCGGCGTTTGATTTTTTGGAGAAGTAGGTCATCTTCTCGACCAACATGTCTTGATTGTTTGTGTGTATGTTTAATTATTCAAAATGTATTTTTCTGGTTGTGTGTATTGTAGTGTCGATCGTTTTATTGTGCTAAAGAGATATGAGGTGACCAGCCTAATGGAACAATGGTGTCCTGTCCTCGATTTTATAACACTTTTACTTTTTAAGTTATACTAGTAGTTTTAATGGATAATTACTTGAAAATGTATCATACTTGTCACTTTTTGTTATTGTGTGTATTGAACTTTTTTTTTTCTTATTGTATGTACTGAACTTTCAAATTTCGACCTTTGTGTGTATTTTGTCACTATTCTAGCCATGTAAAATGACCATTTTACCCTTCGAATTTTGAAAAAAGTAAGGGTAAAATGGTCAAAAATACACACAAATGTCGAAATTTGAAAGTTCAGTACATACAATAAGAAAAAAAAAAGTTCAATACACACAATAACAAAAAGTGACAAGTATGATACATTTTCAAGTAATTAACCTTAGTTTTAATTCAGATTTTATGCTATTATTGGTAATATAATGTTACTGAGAAGACATGCATCGTCAAGTCTATTGAATTATTAAACATACTCTTAGGACCCATTAAATTGTTAATGATTTACAAGACCCTAATTTTGAGGAAGAATTATGTAGAATGATCTTGTTTGCTTTTGAAACAATCAACATGACAGCTTAATATCACCCTAATTTTCTTATATCGTAGGTAATTTATAAACGTACATCATTCCTTTATATATAGCAAGTTGAACATTAAATCTATGAAATGTAGACTAGTGGTTGGGTTTGAGATTCCTCACTGAAAATTCAAGTTTAGACTTCAATATAACATGCAGCAAGTTTATGGCTTCGATCTTCCGGGCGCCTAGCTATTCCTTAATTTGGCGCAAGCGTTTTTGTGAAACCAGTCTAGCGCCGGGTTTTGTGAATTGTTAATGATTTTACCGGTCTGGTTTGATCACTTTATGTGATTGCATTACTATTAGTCTTAGTAAACGAAACAACAAAATATTTCTTGAGATGTAATCATTGAACCAACATTTTGATTAGAAAACAAGTTAAGGTAAATATATAATATCAAGGAAATAGAACTTTACAGAAAATCTGTGAGACTGTGTACTAATAGCTAACGTGTTATGAATAAAAACAATCTTAAAATGATAGATTAAGTTTTTTAAATACGTCCATGTCTACTGGTCAAGTGACAAAGTTATATA
Source organism: Tanacetum coccineum (assembly GCA_026074375.1). Lineage (NCBI taxonomy): Eukaryota > Viridiplantae > Streptophyta > Magnoliopsida > Asterales > Asteraceae > Tanacetum > Tanacetum coccineum. The sequence continues at coordinate 125,049 of BQNB010001852.1, read as the reverse complement.
TAGTAGGTTAATAGGGTAATAAAACTTGATTGAAATTGGGGTGATAAAAAACTAATAAATATTGGGATTGTTTACAAATCTGTTTACTATTGTGACATATACATGATTATAACTAGGGTTTGGTCCTGACGGGTGGTCTCATGCCAAGGTTTTACACTAACTAAAAAAAAGTCGAGTTAATATAATTTAAGAACAGAATTTAATTAGGTAATTTATAAGGTTTAACCGGTGCTCCTCTAGGTACGACTATTAGACAATCTCATATGTAAAATATTAGCTGAGTACATGCTTATAACAATGTGATTTTTAGTGACAAGTAGTTATAGTTGTGATACTGAGATTAAAATACGGATCGGGATTGAGAGTGAGATTTTGAGCAAGAATGAGATGATATCCTGTCTAATACGAAAATGATGAATAAAAAACAATTTAAACATAAACAAAAACAATAAAAAACAAAAACCTCAATAATATAACCTATTTTTCATTTGAAACTTGTTTGATAATAACATTAACATTTTCTTATCAACTACTATGAAATATCAATTTATTACTAACACAATAATAAAAAAATAATATAATATCTTATATAATAAAATTTATAGTGACAAACGCTTATATTGGCGATATTGAGATTGGGATAACGGTCAGGATTTGAAGCAAGAATGAGATGATTCTTTCAAATAAGACAAAAAATGAATATTGTAATAATTAAAAAAATACTTATTTTGATTTGAAATTCTCTGTTAGCATAACATCAATATTTGCTATTAACTATGAACAAACATAAAATATAAAAAAAAAATAATATGAGTATCTTAAATAGTAAACAAATAAAGAATAAACTTTTTAAAATCATTAATGCTGGAATTAAATACAAACAAAGTTTTTTCTTCTTCTTCTTTATAAACTACAAGAGAGCTTTCGGACCCGTGCGTTCCACCGGCTTTTTCTTCATTAAAAAATTAAACTTTTGATTTCGTGAGTGAAAGTACAAAAATCAACCAACACATTATCTTTTGAATTATATAACCGAGTAACAACGTTTGAAATAAAAAGCTAACTTATATATAACCAAAAGAGAAGTATCCTAGAATACGTAATGAATCACTCAATGTGCGAAACAGACACAGAATTAGTCCAATCGAACTAAAAATATATAGATTACACAACTGTATTAACATTATATTCATTATCACGAGTACTACAAACAAGTACCAAATTATAAACAAAACATGGCTACGACATCGTAATACTTAATCAAAAAATAACGACAAACGACAAAATAGTAAGTTCATTAATAACTTTTACCAAAAATAATAGCATGAAAAGTATAATTTTCAAAACGCAAACACTCTTTTTGATTAACTAACTATAATGGTTCCCCCCCCCCCGTTTTTATTTCGACTCATATCTAAAGCTTTGACCTTTATCCGCATGGTACAAGAAACAAAAAAGATGATACTTGCAATTTTTCTCATATATGAACTAATAAGGGTTGTACTGGGTAGCACGTTTACGTGAGGAATTTTACTTCTTTTAATTAAGAATTGAAATTATCATTTCAATTGAGGTGAGGGGCGTATACTTCTTGGTATAAGGGTCTAATCCCCTATAATTTAGAGCCGGTGATGATTTTTTCCTCGAATCACCAATTTTACCAAGATGCTGAGATGAAAATTAAGCAGGTCCTATGCATAAACCCGAGCTTGGATTCACACTCCGTAAGAGCATCACATATATGTCTTTTTTTAGCTTTAGGTCAAGAGGTGACAAAGTGCATGGAGAGTTTAAGACGAATTCAAGAGACTCTGGGGTATAATGTGTTCTTATATGCAAGATTAATGAGTTTGAATACTGTTTGGATTACTGGTTTGATTACTGGTGTAATATAAAGAAATCTACTATTACAATGTATCTTCATCATTTCTATGCAGATTATGTGATCATTACTACGAAGATTGGAATCTAAAGACAAGATAATATTCATTCGTGTCTCCCATGTTTTCTAACTATGTCACGGACTCAAGATTAATATTTCACAAGTCTAATATTATATGGTATTGGGGTTAATAAAGAGTGAAGTTTAAATATGGCTTAGTAATGGGTTATTGGTTGTATTCAGGTGATAACCCTGTTCAATTACCTTGGTACTCCCATGGTTCCAATATGAAGTCTCTTGCTAAGCTGGAGGACGCTTTTGATCGTTTTTCATATGAGGCATTTCTCTTGGAAAGCTAATTCTTCCTGTCGATTGGAGGGGTCGTCTGACTCTTTATCAAGTCTGTGACTTGTAGTCTTGGTATCTACTACTATCGATTTTCAAGCACCCGAATCGTCCTTCAAGACCTGAAAAATACGGGCTAAAATTTTTTGGGGTGGTAATTAAAGATAAAAACAAAATAGCTTGGTCAAATGGCCAAAATTATCTTAATTCTTCCGATAAAGGAGGGTTAAACATTGGCAGTCTTAAAGCTTTTCAACCTTGCTCTTTCTCAAACAAGGCGTTGAGGTTGCTATTCTTTTTTCCAAACGCCTTTGGGTTCAGTTCAATCAAAGCTTATCCTTGTCAATGAAGGAGTTTCAGATACAAATGTTTAGCTTCAAGGCATTTGGAGGCTAATATTGTTAGAACCTCAATTTCTCACTCGAAAGTTAATAACTTTAACTAACACTTTTCGTTTAAAGCAGTTGTGGCACTCGTATTCGATTTTTGAAAAATATTAGTAGCAGACTCCTCTTTTTACAAGAACAATCTGCTCTATCATCTTGATCAAGACAAAGATTGTCTATCATTACCGTATTAATAATGGGCAATGGCGTCATGGAATTGGTCTGGACCATCTTGGTGCGTTAGAAATCTTGCCTATTTATGTGACATGTTACAATGAGATCGGTTCACTAAACTTGATGTCAAAGAAGATACTTGTTACTTGGATTCTGTTCTAATGGTACTTTTAACCTTTAAGAAATCATTCTTTAAGGATTGACCAAGAATATCCTTCCCACTCTTGACTCATCTACTACTTGGGAAAATCTATCCCCGGAAGTCTAATGTGTTTATGTGGATGCTTTATTTGGACCGCGATCTCCTCCATAGATTAATCTCTCTTCCGCTGTTATGTATATCATCGGCGCACTCTTGACCTCTTGAGTGCAATTCCAGATGTTGCGAATCTGCTAATCATGTTTCTTCGAATGCGACATTGCTACCGAAATGTGGAACGTCGTTCTAGATGTGGATAATTCCCTCTTTCTTTCAAGCATCTTCTTGGGATTCTTCATATTGGATCATCTCTTGGCATGTCTTCTAAAAGAGAAAACACATGGTGTCTATGTTTATAACGACTTCGGTTCTTGGTGAGGCTTTTGGAGATACGAGAATAAGCGTTCACGATTAACACTTAACCGATGAGAAAAAGTGATCTAATCAGATAATAGTCGTTTCTCTATCATTTTCGTGCTTCTCACAATAGGGACCATATGAAGGTTATCCGTTGGAATGACTGGAAGCGTATTATGTGTCCCCGTTTCGATCACAGCGTAATGGCAATTGGTTAGCAGCTGCCTTTTGGTTTCTTTTCCTGAAGCTGCGTTCAAAGTTCGTGGGTTTGGCGTACCTGTTACGCCAAGTTTTTTTCGTTGGCATCTTCGTAGGTTTGAGCGATGGTTTCTCTTTTCATCCTTTCTCTCGGACACTTGTTGGTGGTTTCATCAAAATCCATCCCGAATAGAAAAACCGTGGCTCGGCCCTCCGGATGGGGGTTATTCTTTTAGCCGAAGTAAAACCGGTCCTCGGCTCGTGGTCAAAATTTTTCATCCCGATTGATTCCCCTCCGAATTAAAAGTCTCGGATTTTACCATTTTTTGATGTTATGTAATTCTGTTTTGTTGACTCTATGAACTCTTAAGTTTCAGCTTCTTGTTAGAACCTTTTTTTTATATTCCATCTTGCCGTTAAAAATAAAGATAGAGTTGATGACTTGCACATTTCATCCAAAAAAGTAAAAGAGAAAAGAACCTTGTAAATCACATATTCACATTCTGTAGCTTAGAAAACTGTATTCATTGACCTCGTGTGCATCATCATTTGAAGTAAAATTGAACATAGTGTTGGAACTTTATGCCATATGAATATGGTTTTATTAGTTTAAGGGTAGTTGGAGGAATGCAATCAAATAATCAAATTTAATAATATCGAAATATGGTGGAGAGAAGGGTTATGTTATTATGAAAGGACAAATGAAAGGAGAAATAAATTAAATGATGGAGACTTAAAAAGAACTCATCTTGTAACCCCATGATTGTTTGCATTCATTTTTGTTATAATCTAATCAATCCTTGGCAATCCATGAAGGTTGAATTCGCTGAACCTCTTCATCTTCACGTGATGGTCACTTTGGAGTTTAGAGTATTAATTCATGCCCATCTTGAATATTCCACAATAAATGAACAAACTCAATCTTATAATATAATAGATTCAAAACGATTTGCCAAAAGTTGTCACACATGCATATTTTTTAAATTTTCAATAGAAACATTGTTAAAGCAACTATTTAATTAAGTCAACATTATTTAGATTTTTATGTGTTAAAGTAAATAATAAATTGAAAATTAAGTTTTAAAAAAATATTTTAAGAGGATAAAACAATTAAATTTGATATTTAAGTGTTGTAAAGAAACTCATAAAGATAATAACTTATAAAACCATAATTTTCTTTTTAATCATATTAAATATGTTTATTATTTATTTTCATAATTTGTTTTTATTATGAAAGTTCATAACTAAAAGTACGAAACGAAAAATATGAAGTTTGATAAGTTGAAAGTATTAAAAGACATAAAATACGGATTAGTAAACGATAAAAATCTTCCTTCGCATATCTTTTTTTTGGGTAAAAGGGTTTCCCGGTAATCTTTCTTCCAGTATCATTGGATGCAGATCTAAATGTAAGTGGGTGAAATGCCACTAACCACTAGAAAGGGTATACTTCTAACACCACCCTTTAATTTTAGCGTGATTTCTTAACATACTAAATATCGGGACAATCATACAGTTTAATTCTTTCATTTTTAATAAGATGTATACAATATACAATTTGGCAAAACAATCTTACCAAATGGCCCGATAAATCGCACAAACAAATAGAAAAAAACAACGAACATGTCTAATACTCGGACGGTCGGACCACTAATAATTGAGAAATGATCTCAGATAGAGTTTAGGATCAAATAAGAAGATTTCGAATAAATAAGAATTAACTATAATCGCACAACCGTCGAAGCACCGACTTAAATATTATGCATCACTATAATATTATATCATCATAACGCACTCATAATGTGTTTTCTAGCAATTAATTAGATTGCATATACGTAATATAAGATGCATATCATTTTTTATCTTGTTTTTTGATCCTCTACATGTCTTGAAATCATGAAAAATCAAATTTGCACCATCTACACATCAAATTAATTTTCGAAACCTCAAAAAGAATGCATCAACATGAATAGCAATGCATCAAATGCAAGTCTTGCATCTTAAATGTGTTATTTTAGTCATTTCTCACCACTTCTTTAAAATTTTATTTACTTCTCACAGGACCCTACTCCCTTCAGATGAAACTGTCAATGCTTGTTTGGAGGTCATATAGACATATACATTAAAAGGACCTGGTGTCATGACATGTCAAATCAGTGTCAAATATTACTTTTCAGTCTCACTTCAGTGTTATCTTATTTTAATACACACATCCAAACATCTCTTCACTCATAACATGCCAAATTTCATATCATTTTCTTCATTTAGGCTCCACCATATCCAATTAAAACACAACGCTCACACGCAAAACCAATTAAAAAAAAAGAAGAAATAATTGGAGAAACGCCTGAATAGTTGCGTCCAGGCTTATAGGCGCAACTTCGGTATGATGGCATGCAAGGGAGCGCAAAATTACATGACACATAAATTTACCGTCTACAAATGTTATGATACCGTTTCCTCTAAAGGAAAAAAGCATATTACACTATTTTGAACAAAAATACCTTTAAATTAAAAAGAATAGATCATTTGGATACAAGTTATTTTTGATACCAAGGGAACCAACTCCACCCATCATCTTCATCTTAATCTTAATTGGCTAAGATTAAAAACCAAAAATTTTTCAACCAAATATTTCAATAATAATAACTCTCAAACCGTAAAAGATCATCAATACCAAAAAAAAAACTACCATCACGATAGAGCAATTTAATAACTAATCTACTATATAACTATCCACAAAGATAAACTTTCGACAAAAAAAAATCCAAGTTGATTTTCACTTTTCATCATTTTTCACCTTTTTCTCACACATTTTTCCACTTTCTTTATTCCACGATTATTTTTCAAACGTATATCACCTACACACTATTGAAATACTTACGACAAAACACTTTGATATACTTTCGACAAAAAAAAAATTCCGTTTTTTTCACATTTTTTTCGACTTTTTCTCATTGAAACTTGCATGAGAATCATATATGATATTTAGATTTACTGTTAAATCATATATGATATTAATGTTAAATCATATATGATTGTGTTATGTCATATATGATATTAGTGTTATGTCATATATGATATTTAATTTTAGTGTTAAATCATATATGATATTAGTGTTATATCATATATGATTTTTAATGCAAATTTCAACAACGGAAAAAAAACGAGAAAACAACGTGAAAAACAGAAAAAACGAAGAAAAAAAAAATCTCGAAAAAACGTGAAAAACGAAAAAAAAAGGTGAAAAAAGTAAAAAAAAGGTGAAAAATCTGAAAAAAACGTGGAAAAAGATGAAAAAGACGTGAAAAAAACGTAAATTTTTTTTTTGTCGAAAGTATATCAAAGTGGATATCTATTGAAAGATAATTAAATGCTCGTCGTGATGGTATATTTTTTTTTACTTAACGATTAACGGTTTAGGAGATATTTAAATTTTAAAAAATTGGTGAAATAATTAAATGCTTTTAATCACAACCATTGATTTTTTTTAGATGGATGGTGTGGATGAGTCCTCTAGTATCCAACCTTTTTTTGGTATTCAATATAACTCTCCTCAAAAAATATTACTCAACGTTATAGATTACGATCACATTAATCAATTTTCACACATAGATTTTTACAAATGTTTACTTTAGCCCATAACGAACACCCCGTAAGAAGAAAGAAGTTTGCTGTTTATTAATTATGAAATGTAGTTTTTAAAGCCGAAAACTAAATTGTCATAGATTGAACCGAGATAGTCATTTAGAGTAAATGGTCCTGAAAATAAAGGATTGAAGTTTTCGCCTTTTTGGTTCAGTTTCGCTTTTCGCCAGAAACCGAACTTAGTTAAAGTTATAAAAACCAAACTGTTGTTTTTGGTTTGGTTTTGGCCAAGAATCGAACTAAACCAAGCTCATTTCTATGTTTAGATTATATGGTAACGAATAGGGTGTCGATGCAATTGCTAAAATAGTAGAAATTGGGTTTGTTAGAACGGTTTTCGGTATTGAAATTGATGGTTTACATTGAATTTTGTATGGGTTTTTGTTTGCGATAGTTTTTATGAAGGTGGGCTAATGATAAGTTGATGTGTGTTTACAGAGTAACTCATGGTGAAGCATAACAACGTTATCCCAAACGGACACTTCAAGAAGCATTGGCAAAACTATGTGAAGACATTGTTTAACCAGCCTGCCCGTAAAACCAAAAGACGCAATGGTTAGTTTCTTTGTTGAGTTATTTTTCATTTTTAGTTGATTTGGGCGACCTTAGTGATATGTATTATCTTGATATGCTAATAATATGAGTAAATATTTTTGTATTTGATTTCAGCTAGCCAAGCAAAGGCTCGGTTTTCCCAAGGCCAGCTGGACGACTTCGTCCTCAAGTTCATGGTCAAACTTTGAAATACAACATGAAGATTCATGAGGGTCGTGGGTTTTCTCTTGAGGAGTTGAAGGCAAGGTAGTTAAAGGCGAAAGCGACCTCAAAGCGACATGCCTTTCCCTAAAGCGAGAAGCGAGAAGCGACAGTTAACTTTTTATTTGTGCATATAATAGTGTCTAGTATGAAAACAATGATTAAATAAAAATATAATTATCTTAAAATTTTCATTTTTAATATAAAAAGACCACAAAAGAGAAGTTTATTCAAATACTTAAAGCCTAAAGTCTTACTATTTTTATTCGAAATAATCGTCTAAGTTCTCATTTCTTATTTCCCCATTGTTTCCGAGATCCACTATATCATCTTCATCTACAGAATCCTCTTTGGATTCATCATAGAGTGTCGTACTTGTAGATGCTGATGCATTTCTTCTTGTATAATGCCTCGGCTCATTTTACTCCACTTGTACGGCTTGGAGAGGTCGTGGTAGGGGCCAGCGTGGAATTAAAGAAATGATAAGTGGAAGTATGAAACGTGGGAAGAAAGAATTGTGTGATTAATAATTGTTAATAAGTGTTAGTATTTATAATATTATACTAGGGTTAGTTTTGTAATTATTTAACCTAATTTAGAAGATTAGGGCCGGTTGTACAACTTTATTAGCTAAAAAATTAAAAACTAGCCGTTATACAAAAAAGCGAGCGCTTTTTGGTCGCTTTTCGGTCGCCTCACAACGCTTTTTCTCGCTTTAGTAAAACGCCTCGCTTCTTTGGAATCAAAGCGCTTTAGGTCGCTTCGCTTCGCTTCTTCGCTTCGCTTCTTCGCTTTTCTCGCTTTTGACTACACTGGTTGAAGGTAATGTTGAGTAAACATGTTTGAAATAAATATATTAAAAAAATAACATTTTAATTATAAACTACTCCTAAAAGTGTAGTGTTTTATTATCTTGAAACATTCAATTTTTTTTTATAATATTGAAGGATGGTTTACATAATACAAACAAGAACTAAAGGATTGGTTTAGACTTTTAAACCAAGACTAACAAATATCACTCTTGTAGAGTTCTTAAAATCTATAGAGATTACAAAACACAATTTTAAAATAACTAGTAAAGTTATAAATAATGATTTGATAAGTATTCAAATATAGCTTTGCTTATATGAAATGATCAACTATCAGCAATTGGCTTTGGAATTCATGTTTTATATTGTATGATAAACATAAATATTTTACTACTAATATTTGGTACTAGTATCTTCCCACGTGGGTACTCATAAGCATGGATTTATTATCTGTTTTACATAGATCAGGATCTGCTGAAAATGTTAGCTGTGACTCAAATTACAACCTCAACGTTACAATTTTTTACTTCAAACAAATTAATCTTTTTAATTGTTTAGTTGGTTGTTGCGGAGTTGCTTTCATTTCCATTCAATATATAGCAATCTTATCGTATAGAGTGAAATACCATTAAAACCAAGTAAAAGAAAACAAGCCAGTAATGGAAGTTAGGAAAATTATTGTACCTGTTGAATGAGATAAACAGCAAAGAAAGAAACCCACCACCAATGTTTACCATACTGTCGAGCTAAATCCATAAACCTCCAGTCTTCTCTAGCACCCCACTGCCACTTTTCTCGGCGAAAATAGTTATGGGTCAATCTAATGGCCCAGACCCATGTCAACACCACTACCACTCTAGACCGCCATAAGTCGAATTGCGAGCTAGGGTGACTCTCAAAGTAATGCACTAGCAATACCGGAATCACTGTCCAGTAAACATCTATCATCTACATCGCCAAAACAAAAATAATAAAATTATTAGAATATCTCAAAGGTATTCTTAGAAATATGTCTACGACATTTAAACATTTAGCAACTAACCCAGTTGCTAGATTGGATGAGGCTAATGATCCAGAAGAGGACATTGATATTGAAAAAGAAGAGGATGTTGGCTAAGAGGAGTGGGTGGTTATTGCACCATGACCATATTAGGTGGTTGTTATGGTGGTTATAGTTGCTGAGGAAGAATTTGTAGAATAGTATTGAAGGAAGAGGAACCACAAATGCTATCAAAGCATTCTTCAAATTTCTTCCCATTTTTTTTTGTCACAACTCACAATTGTTATTTCCGCAGCATGGCTAAGAGCTCTTAAGTCTATTATATAATATTGCCAACTTTGTCAATCATTTTTACCTTGGATCATTGAGTTTGGACTTTGGAAAACATTAGTATAACTTTAACTTCAGACTAAAACTTAGGCTTTTTAACTTAGGTTTAAGTTTATTTACGTAATAAACGTTTACTCAAATATCAAGGGCAGTTACCTATTTTTAATAAATTCACTCTCATCTTTTTTTTTAATATTAATATCTCTTAAACCGTTAATCGTTAAGTGTCGTTAAGTGAAAAAGAATATACCATCGTGATAAGCATTTAATTATCTTTCTATAGATGGGCACATTGATTTATTTTGGAAAAAAATCGTTTTTTTCACGTTTTATCATCTTTTCTTTTTCTTCATTGTTGAAACTTACATGAGAAATCAAATATGATTAAACACTAATATAAATATTCTAATAAAAGCACATGTGATTTTCACACACGTAATCTCAATCACATGTGATTTTTTACCAACTGTGATTTTTTTCACGTGTGATTATAGAAATTTCATAAATGAACTACTATTAATATATAATTCCAATACAATGTGTGTGATATGGTTGGAAAGCCAAGAAGGTATGTATTCCATTACAAAAAACACGAAAAGTTTTTTATTTATAAACAAATACTTATATCAATTTTTGTACGGATGTATAGTGTTTGAGCTTCCACATATGTGTATCAAAGTGTCCGTTTATAAAAAGATAATTAAATGTTGGTCGTGATGGTATAATTTGTTTTATCTAATGATTAATGGTTCTTAAAATATTTAAATTATAAAAAAAGATAGTGTAATTAAAATTCTAATTTAAATATTAATCAAGTTTTCCTTTTTTTTTCTTAACAAGAAATAAGTGATTCAGATTTGTCTCTTGTAAGTACAATTTGGTATTTAAAATAATCTTCCTCTTTAACTTAAGTTATGTTACGACTTGATACATGTTCACTAAAAAAAGAGCTCTCTCACAACAAATGCAACTATGTACATTTGTACACAGATATAAAAACAATGCTATAAAATAGGTAGATCGACGGTTCTTTTGATACTCATACTCTAAAAGTATTACTATGACGTAATAACATACTGACCTGATTATATACGGAGTACTATTTATAATTTGTTTTAGTGATTAGTCAACGCATAAAACAAAGTTGATTATAATTTGAAGACATTTTAAAACATTAAACTTATTTTACATATTTTAAAAACTTGCTTTTCTGCTAACTACAGCCCTATGATCTGTGAATAATGTCGTGATGTGTGATTATTGATAAATCAAAGGAAACGTGGATATAAACTTTGAATCGTGTGACACTTTCACATAGTAGTATTTCGACCATATGTGTTTCGGGTATCACAAAATCTATAAACGGGATCATTAAGAGAAACAATCAAAGTCTAAGGCATGAGAATTTGATCTAAAAGTATTATAGATCGTTGTGTTTATTGATGTTGTATATCTTTTGGTCATGAGATGAAACATGTTAGATAAACGAATAACCAACTTAACAACAGTTATATTCAATAAGAACCGTTGAAAATAAACAGTAATTATGTGTCTTTTGGTCCGTTTTAGACGGATATGTGCATAACATAATGTAATAGCAAGATATTCGCGCGTTGCAGCGACGGGTACCATGTGATTAAAGTTCAGACGCCAACAAAATAACAATGAGAAACTGATTAACCGAGAAAAAAATTATCTCAGTCAGACCCGATTCACTCGTTTTTACTAGTTTCGACCGGTCATCTCCGTTTCGTTTCCGGGCGGATTTTATTATCTAGCTGAACCGGTGGCGACTCCGGTTTCCAGATGAACCCGATGGTCCGAACTGGTTTTCAAAATAATATGTATCATCAACTTGTAGAGGTGTTCGTTAAATGGTTTGACAAAAAAAACCAACCGAACCGAATGACATTGGGTGAAATGGGTTCGTTTATTTGGATTTGGTTCGGATTTTTGGTTACACCCGGATTATAATACATGTTTTTTGATTGGATTTGGTTTATAAGATATCAATTCGGTTTCCAACCGAATACCCAAAATATAAAGAAAGAACCGTGTTTTATGTTTTTTTTTTTATAATGGAAACAATCAATTAAATATTTAGAATGAGGAAGCTTTGACTAGTTACTTTTATAGCTCTATTGTTTGAAAGTCCTATAATTCTGTCACACCCAAAATCACGCTTCGTATTAAATCTTTATAGTTCTCCTCTTATAAAATTCTTCTTGGTATAAACAATATCATCTCAAAAAACAAAAGAACACATCATAACTATCCATTTTTTATCAAATAAAAAAAAACAATTAAAAAACTCCACTTTTTACCTCTTTTTTAAAAATAAAATATCTTGCAAACGGTAAATCGTCAAACGACAAAAAATACACCATCGCGACGAGAATTAAATCATCTTTCTATAGAGGGGCACTTTTATATACTACCGACAAACTTTTTTTCGAATTGTTTTTTCAGTCACGTCTAAAAAAATCACATGTGATTTGTAGCACAATCACATGTGATTTTATAAGACGTAACTAAAAAAATCGATTTCATATACTTTTGACGACTTTTTAGTGTTAGAATTTCCGCCAAAAAAATTACACGTGATTTGTAAAATCACTTGTGATTTGTTGTTTATAAAAATCACGTGCTATTTCATAAATCGCATGTGATTTCACAAATTTACTTATGATTTTTAAAGTAATAAATCACGTGTGATTTCATAAATTCATAAATCGCATGTGAATTTACAAATTTACGTATGATTTTTAACGTAAGAAATCATATGTGATTTTTCGAATCACGTGTGATTTTTTCAGGGCGGAAATTTAAAAAAAATTCGTCGAAAGTATATAAAAGTGTCTGTCTATAGATAGATAATTTAATTATCTTCGCGATGGTATAATTAAATTTACGTTAAACGAAAAAAATACACCATCGCGACGAGTATTTTTTTATCTTTCTATAGGGGCACTTCTATATACTTTCGACGCACTTTTTTTCAAAATTTTTTTAGTCACGTCTGAAAAAATCACATGTGATTTGTATCACAATCACATGTGATGTCGTAAAATCACATGTGATTTTTCAGACGTGACTGAAAAAAATAATCGAAAAAAAAGTTCGTCGAAAGTATATAGAAGTGCCCATCTATAGAAAGATGATTTAATTCTCGCCGCGATGGTATGTTTCGTTTTGCGTAACGATTAACGGTTTGTGAGATACTTAATTTTAAAAAAATAGGATGAAAGTGAGTTTTTTAATTAAATTAAAATATGAATTAATCTAAACCATTAGATGAAAATAGAATGGATGGTTAAGATGAAGTGGATTGTTATTTGATTAGATAGTGTTCTACATAGAACTTTTCTCGTATAAACAAATCGGTTCACCACTACATATCAACAATTGAGGTCAGATCATTAAAGAACAATGTTATATCAAAGAACAAAAGAACACATCCTAGTCATCCATTTTTCATCAAATAATAAAAAACCTCACTTTCCACATCTTTTAAAATAAATAAATATCTTGCAAACGGTAAATCGTCAAACGCAAAAAAATACACAATCGCGACGAGAATTAAATCATCATTCTATAGAGGGGTACTTTTATATACTTTCGATGAACTTTTTTCGAATTTTTTTTTCAGTCATGTCTGAAAAAATCACATGTGATTTTTCCAAACGTAACTAAAAAAATCGATTTCAAATACCTTTGACGATTTTTTAGTATTAAAATTTTCGTGAAGAAAAATTACACGTGATTTGTAAAATCACTTGTGATTTATTGTTTTTAAAAATCACGTGCTATTTCATAAATCGCATGTGATTTCACAAATTCACTTATGATTTTTAAAGTAATAAATCACGTGTGATTTCATAAATTCATAAATCACATGTGAATTTACAAATTTACGTGTGATTTTTCAAGTAATGAATCACATGTGATTTTTCGAATCACGTGTGATTTTTTCTGGGCGAAATTAAAAAAAAAATTCGTCGAAAGTATATAAAAGTGCCCGTCTATAGAAAGATAATTTAATTATCTTCGCGATGGTATAATTAAATTTGTGTAACGATTAACGGTTTGAGAGATATGCTAATTTAAAAAAATATGATGAAAATGGGTTTTTTAATTAAATAAACATAGGATTTAATATAAGCCGTTAGATGGAAATAAAATGAATGGATTAGATTGAATGATTTATTCTTTAATTGGACATTATTCTTTATAGATCTCTTTATTTCAATTGCAATATGCAAGTGGGTTCTAAGGCTGGACGGAGTGGAGGTGGGTTTGGCAAACTCACCTAGGTGAGTTTCCAACTCACGCGCGAGTTGCCATGCCACCCTTCAAACTCACCTTGCCACATTGGATTTGCTTGGTGAGTTAACACCGAAAAAACCCACCTTTTGGTGAGTTTCTCACCTCACGGTGAGTTTTATTTGTGGGCCCCTTTCTTTTTTATTAAGTGTATTTTAATTGGTTGTGAGTGTGTGTGGATATTTAGTGGGTATATTTTATATAAAGTGGGTATTTTAATGAAAGGTGAGTTTTAGTGGTAAGGTGAGTTCTTATTACGGTTGAAAAGTGAGTTGTAAGATGAGTTTTATTTGGAGAGAGAAAGCTGATGTGACGCTGACGTGTTAGGTGAGTTTTGCCTCACCACTCCATCCAGCGTAAGGTTTGTTGCTGCTCTTGTTGGTGTTTCGATCTCAAAGCTTAAATATGGTTATGATATATGTTTTATGCAACTGTTTCTAACTTAAAACTAATTCATATTTACTTTGTTTCGATTTTATCAATTCCATACTTAGTGAGGCCTTTTAGTTTTTAACATTTGATTATTGATTTTGAAATTTGGTTTGTCAAATCCAATTGAGTGATATGTATACCTTATGTACTATTTAGTTTATTATCTATAGAAACTCTATTTCACACAAACATGGAATATAGAAGAGAGAAGAGACAACACATCAAAATCTAGAATTGATTGTAATGGATGAACATGTAAGTAGTCATCATGATTTTTTTAATTTGGTTATTTTAAAGTTATTGTCTTTGAATGTGTCATTGCATGTTATTAACGGATGTTATTTTGGCAGAACATCAAGATGCAGGCAATCTGTTGGTATTCGTGTTTACACAGTTTTAAGAAATCTTTGTATGTACATAATTATATCAGTAAATATTGGCTTGGTGTGATTTAAACTTTGTTTTTTTAACGATAGATAATATATTGATATAGAAGAGTCTAGCAAGGAGATAGAAACTTAAAAGTACATAAGAAGACAAAAGAAAGCTTTAGTAACAAACGGGAGCGTTAATTGCGAGGGAATCTAAAGGAGGAATAAACTTTTGAAACGGAGGCGAAACAATCGGTTTTCAATTGCAAAAGAAAACCCCCCCACACGGAGGCCGAGCACAAACAGCCAACACAACCACCGGTTTTCACTCCTAGGTGGTTTTTGAAAAAACCCCAAACAAGTCCCGATAAATAAAACGATACAAGAAAGAAACCCTTCGTTTTACCACAGTTTTAAGAAAACTCATTTTATGTACCATAATCTATCAAGTAAATATTGACTGATTAAAATTTGTTGATCATGGTGTGAACAAAATTAATAAATTTTGTCCATACTTTGGACCATTAACAAATTTATTCCTCAAACAAATAAAAACCATTTACTGACTCTTCATTTTCAATAAGCCGTCTATTATAAATTGAACAAATCTGAGATTTTTCAAACAACACTAACTTACACACATTCAAATCTATTAGCAGGTTTAAAAGCTCATTCGTGTTTATTAAGTCATGAGTTCCTCTACCAAAATGATTTGACGGTAAATCTAGTTTTGTATGCCTAATGAAACACGACATAGTCGTAGAAAGTGAAAGACATCACCATCTCATAATACATATATACATAAACTATTCATGTGAACGTGCACGCGCGCCCTAAATGATCGTAGCGCGGGAATTAATACTCCCACTTCTCTATCCACCCGCTCTAGTATAATGCGTCACCCTAGAATCTCTTCTAACGCGGCGTTGTTCTTTTCCCTACGACTCTACTATTTCCTTTTAGTTGTTATTCCGAGATTGCTACCATGTTTCAGGAAACAAAAATATCAATGTGGTAAAGAAGAAGAAATGCCTGCTACAATTACTACAGGTATTTTAAGTATGATGCCATATAAGTTTTCATTTTTTTTTGATAAATTGGTAATTACTTCTTACTCAACTAGATATGAAGCCTACACTTAATGATGATAAGCCTGATGAGTACTATTACCAGATGGAAGCTGAGGAACAAAAAACAGTAGAAGCTGGAAAGTGAACAATAGGAGAGGTTGAAGGCAACAAGAAAACGAAGAGAAGAACATTGGAAAGAACTTGAAGCTATTCGAAAGCTTGAAGAAGTGTATGAGGAAGATCCTGAGCTTGAAGAAGAGGAAGAAGACAATGAATACGAGAGTTTTGATAATGATGATTTACATTAGGCTTATTCGGGTGAGAAATCACCAAAGTGGATTTTTTAGCTTTGTATATGTATCTTATCTATTTTAACAACTTTGTATGTTTATAAAAAATGCTTTTGATGTTTATCAATATTGAATATGATATTTTTTTGTTGAGATATATATCTGTTTATACAATTGTACTAAGTAATATTGTTTATTAGTCATGATGTTGGGTTGCTTACACTCTTATCAATGTTAGTAAAAAATATTAAATTTGAGAAATACATGGTTGACATATATAAAGACTAAAAGTATGACACAAAAGTTACTAACTACAATTTTAGCAGTACATAGGAAGTGAGTCTTGAAATGGTTTAATTATAAATCCCCATTGAAATCGCATCATGTTTTATTAATTAGGCGGGAAAATTAATAATTTGTAAAATGCATTTCTATTTTTAAATTGTATCAGAAATTAGTTTGATTAAAGATTTCAATGATTCAAAAATCAAATATTCAATTTTATTAATACAACTAATCTCATAATATGCCTACAAATAATCGTCAAACCTTTTTGTGTCGCTAGCAAGTTAAAAATCCTTCTATGGCTATTTAGGATTTTCTTGATGTATTAATATGCTCCTAAAGCATATTTGTTTTTTTATGTATGCTTGTGTGTGGTTTACACACATTGCCTTAAATGAATGAAGTATCTCTTGCTTTGATGCTTGCTTGCTCTTGTCATATTTTTTCTTCCTTCTTGCTACATGTTAGAAATAGTTGTGTTGTTTTAACTTATTTTTGTAGCCAAGAAATCATAGCTCGATTCCTTGGTGCCCTCAAACAAGGGGGAGCACACATCAAGGGGGATCATTTATTCTATCGATTTTACTAGAAATCCTCGATGATGCCTTTTTGATTCTACAAAAAGGGGGAAAATGACATGAAACTCATTAAATACTTGTTTAAAAATAATTTTACATTTAATGAGTTTAAATTTTGTAATCATCAAAAGGGGGGACATTGTTGATAAAATATAATGCCTAAAAATATTATTAATATTTTTCACATCATTACGTTTTGATAATCACAAAATATAAAAACGTTCAACGTAAAATTAAACGTAAACAAGTAATTAGGAGTAAATTCTCATTTCAACATTTACATCACTTAAATGTATGAATAAATAAATGCTTAATGCATTTTATGATAAAAGGAAATCTTTATTCAACCTCAAAGTTTTATAAAATGTTGTAAATATTTTTATAAACATCACAAAACATATTCTACATTTAAAAGAAATATTTTATATAAAATAAACATTTTGAATTTCAATTTTTCAAACCTAAAACGGCTAGAAAAAGTCCAGTAAACACCTCCCCTGAATAGGACAAAAAGAGGAGCATCTAAAAATGGGCGGCCCCCTTAAATACATGGGCGGCCCCCTTAATTATAAGGGGGCCGGCCATAGACCCCGCTCCTCTAGTGTGTTATAAATACTAGACTATTCCCCAACATTTTTCTCACCTTTTGCACTTATTTTTTCTGTTCTAAAACAGCCCACACACCTCTCTAAATCCTTTGATCATTTAATCATAAAGCTTTGTTTCCAAGTGATCCAAGCTCAATTCCTCAAGTGCAAGAGAAGAATACTTCCATCATTAATTGAAGAAGTATTACAACACAAGTATACATTGCAATCTTATTGCATTCACACCATATCTTGTAAATTATTTGTAAATCTTGTAAAGTTGTGTAGTTATTAGGTTTTGGTGATTGTTGTAAGTATAGTTGGATCTTGGTGATCCTTTCTAGTAGTGTTAGTTAGTTGTGACATAAGTAGTGTGGTAAGGACAAGTAGTGAAGGTGTGAAGTTGTGAAGGTGTGAAGAAGTTGTGTAGTTGTGTTCAAGGTGTGAAGCTAAGTTGTGTAGTGAAGTTGTGAAGTAGTCGTGAAGTTGTGAAGTCGTGAACAAATTGTGAAGTTGTGTTGTGATAGATTGGTTCTAGCTAAGATTAGAACTCGACATCTAGCTTAGTGTCGAAAATAGATTTAAGCAACGTTGTGTACGGTTTTCTCCGCCATAAAGGAGCTTGTTGACATAGTGAAAAAAACTCTCGAGTTAGGTGCTCGGGAAGTGGAGTAGGCCGAAGAGGAGCTTCGTAACCGAACCACTATAAATCATTGTGTTGTGGTTTGATCTTTCCAACTCTTATCTTTTATTTGCTTCTACTTATTTACATTGTTCATATTGTGCAAGTTTTGAATTCACAAAAAGTCGAATCTAAGTTTTTATAAACAAACATAAATATTAAATCAAAAAGAGGTAAACAATTCAACCCCCCCCCTCCTTTCTAGTTTTCTACACAATGATTATTACAAATTATTATTGACCACGCACATGATTTTCATGAAAAAAAATCATGGCAGTAACATTCCCTTTCATATTTGGAAGCGTTATATATCATCATGTATGATTGAAACAAATAAAATAATAGATCTATTTGAAGGACTAAATTCATGCCTTTTGATTTTTCAAAATTTAAATCCAATTTAATTGTTTTAACCAGGAACATATATAGCTTTCATAATAAAACACATAGATAACAAAAACAAATTTGTATCATCATGGAAGTCATATTTCTACACAGTTGAATGTGCAACTTAAATACATCAATGATATAATCATATTGTTTGCTTCTAACCTTCTACAAAATATCATTTTATTCATGCAGTAGAATGCTAAATTAAAAGTAGCTATTCACATGTACAATAATTTTACAAAGTGCAATCAGTCAAGGCTTACGAAACATACGATTAATTATACAGTACTTTTATGCAGAAAATATTATACATCATGTCAATAATATGAAGCAAGTTAACAAATACTCATAATGTCAAGTTAACAAATCATCGAGATCGAGATGTAGCAGCAGACTCTTGTTTCAAACATAGTATAGATGATACCTCACTTAATATATTAAAATCCCATAATATTGATCGCATAAATAAACAAGTTGATTTGTTTAAATCTGACAAAACATGTCACTAAAATTTGTTGTCATCTATATGGTAAATACGATTTCCATTAGTTTCAAATGGTGTTAGAACGCATATTTAACCACATCATGCAATACACGGACAAAAAAAATTAATCCAGATTTTACGATCGAGCAAAATAACATTTTACAATACGTATGTCGGTTATGATCGATAAGCTAAGGATTATTATCTTATTCAAAACGTTGGCTCTGATACCACATGTAAGCAATTATAATGTAGACATTTGCATCAAATATTAATGATGAACACATTAAACTATTATGCCATTAGGATCTTAGAATAAGATAATAACCACATAGATAAGATGAAAGAGTAACATACTAGAAGCCTTAGCGGATGTTGCATGATATGAAGAACATTTTAAGCATAAACCAGTTTCTTTCCCTTGACCCTCTTTAGTGTAGAAAGCTTGATGGATAGCTAAATAATTCTACTCGTGTGTATTTTAGGGTAGGGGATGACTAGTTTATATAGGACTTTTCATTAGCATGTCCATCAATGCTAACATATGTAACGGTCAAGATATAATGTACCATTAAAGATCATTTATTATGATTGACTAAGTTTGGTTACATCATTAATATACATTAATGTATATTTATCATGATTTGACTAAATTTGGTTACATCATTAATACACATTAATGTATATGTAACCGACAATTCAATATGGGATGATTATGACATTAATAACATGTCACAATATTACAAAATGATCCTATGTCTACTTGTAAAACTTATTTGTAAATTGTTTCTTCTTTTAGCTTCTTGCTAGTTTAATAAAATCGTCGTTAAAAAAACACTTGAAACTAAAGGAAACAAGTAAATAACATATTCTCTGTTTATGTTTTTTTATCATAAAATTAAACACGAATAAACAATGATAGAGATTATCGTTTAGAAACAAATATTCGTTTTCATGGGCCGTGCTTAAGCACGGTCTAAAAAACTCCCTAATTTTATATAAAATAATGCATGGTAGGCAAATACATTTTTGTTTTTCTGTTAGTTACTTTAATTTCAAGTACATCTGATGGAAAATAACACCTTGTAACATCTTTCCTACAATAAAAATAAAATTTTTTAAGCAAATATATCAATACACTATTATTAGAAAACATTTAAATGATAGTAACGACATAAACTTGCGCTACAAATCCTCCTAATGGACACTACCTCCTAATGATAAATGATATTTTAATTTGTAAGTACATGATTAATGTTGAGTGTCCATATAGAGAATTTGTAAGAAAGTGTTTTAGAGAATACAAAACTACCACAGAAAATATGTATGGATAATAATCCAATGTTTACACGACTATTCCACCCGGTTTGATAGGTGCAAATGTGCAATCATTCAGACTCCATTAAAATTACCAAATAACTTTATGGCTTCAATCGTATCACAAATGTTTTTGATAAATTAACATTTAATGTCAACGGGATGGAACTTGTTTTTATGTGAAAACAAAAATGAACCATTTTGACTTAAAATGATAGAAATCAAAAGAATCAAAATCAAATTTAATTAATCATCAACACATTCATTCTTGATTTTGAAATCATATAAACCTAACAAAGACGGTGATAAACCTCTCATCTGTCCCTGAACCGGGATCGATGATCTACACTTTATAGAGCAGGTACTTGTGTTTCTCATATAAAT
This sequence comes from Tanacetum coccineum, assembly GCA_026074375.1. Lineage (NCBI taxonomy): Eukaryota > Viridiplantae > Streptophyta > Magnoliopsida > Asterales > Asteraceae > Tanacetum > Tanacetum coccineum. Next base: position 103,772 of record BQNB010001852.1, on the reverse strand, counting down.
AAAACTTATTATCATATTTTAATTATTTTAATTTATGCTTATTTTATATCTCATTTAATCTAAATTATAGCTGAATTAATTATTGAAAACCCACAAACAAACTGCTCATCTTTTATATGCTGATGTGTATAAGATGTTTGATGAAATGACTCCGTCAAAATATTGTAGAAATGAGGATACACTATTGAAAATGTGTTTCTAGAAAAGCCTTTTTTTATGATACACATTAAGTGTTTGATGTTATGACTCGGTGAAAATATGAGAGAAAATTAGCGTAGAAATATGTTAATTACTTTAATTTCAAGTATATTTGGTGGGAAATAGCACCTAATAACATATATATTCCATACATTAAAAATACAAATTTTTAAGCAAATATACCAATACACTATTATTAGAAAACATTTAAAAGTCGTTGTTCTCGTTTAGGCTTTGACTGGAGTAGATAGGTCAGTAACCCGAGAGGGGTTGTGAATAAGGTTGTTTATTTTTTTTCTTTTCATGGCTTCTTGTTTGTAGTGTTAGGCGGTTTTTGGTGCTTTCTTTCTTGTGTTTAGTTTCTTCGTTTGGTGTCTGTAATCCCCACCTTGGGACCCTTCTACTTCTTTCGGTGTTATATAAATCTTTCGTTGCTTTTGAAAAAAAAGAAAACATTTAAAAGATAGTAACGACATAAACTTGCGCTACATATCCTCGTAATGGACACTACTCATAATGATAAATGATCTTTTAATTTGTATGTATATGATTAACGTCTAGTGTTCATTTAGAGAATTTGTAAGCAAGTGTTTTAGAGAGTACACAACCGCAAAAAAAATATGTGAGGACAATAATCCAATATCTACACCATAGTTGTTAAGATCCCGATCCTGATCTCACGATCTTACGATTTTACGATACTGCAAAGCAAAAACGATCCAGATCCTACGTAGGATCTTTGCTTGCTTAAGATCTTATAGGATCCCGATCTTAACCATAGGATCTTAAGATCTACTACAATCCGATCTTACTTTTCTCTAACCACGAATTAAAATCTACGAATTTATGGGTTGTGTTTCCTAGATATTAAAAAACAACAAATTAATCTTCTTAAACATTTTATAATTATAATTTATGACAACATTCCTATGAAATATTTTTATAATTTTGTGTTTATGATAAATAATAATTTGTAGATTTATATAATATTAGAAAGGCTATTAAGAAAATGACATTATAGTAGGATCTTACAATCCCGATCCTACCTTACGATCTCGATCTTGCAAATACGAAAACGATCCTGGGTAGAATCCCGATCTTGACAACCTTGATCTACACGACTACTCCATCATAGGTGCACTCATCTAGACTCCACTAAAATTACCAAATAAAGTAATTGTTTCGTATTTAACTTTATGGCTTTAATCGTATCGTAAATGTTTTCGATAAATTAACATTTAATGTCAACACAGCCGAAATTGTTTTTATGTGAACATAAAAATGAACCATTTCGACCCAAAATGAGAGAAATCAAAAGAATCAAAATCAAATTTAATTAATCATCAACACATTCATTCTTGATTTTGAAATCGTGTAAACCTAACAAAGACAGTAATGAAGCAACAAGAATGAATCATTTGATATTAATTTAAAAAATGAAGAGAAAAAAACAATTAAGAAAAAGGTTATAAAGAATTAACTCTAAGGTGTTACTTATATGGACAGCCAGGACCAAATATGGCCGAGTGCACAAAAAATTTTGAACCGTAATATCAAAAACACATTTTAACGGACCAGATGCATTAAAAATGCATTTAGAAAAATCAATGTTTTTTTTTCTTTCAAAAACCAACACTAAATTGATAAAATCAATAGGGTTCCCAAAAACCCGCGTGAACCCCCATAGTTCCGTCCAAGGTTACTTATATGAATGACATGACATTCTGAAAGGCAAATGTTAATTTTCTTTCTTTCACTTTGTAGTAATTAGTTAAGCATAAGCCTTACTAGTAGTATATACTATACTACATTATAAACCGTTCGAGACACTTTCATATTTAAAAAGTCTAAAAATTCAGACTTTTTCATTTTTTTGTGGAAATAATTCTTTTTAACAATAAACACATATATCTCGTTTTATGTTACAACCTTTTGTAACAACTTTTTGTTATGTGCAATCTTGATCATCCATCTCATATTAAGGAAACACATCTAAAGTGACATGTGTCACATCTTAATTAAAAAATCACCTTTATTTTTAAATTGAGATATCTATTTATCTATTTATGATTTAATTTCTATCATATTTTATAAAATTTTATGCTCTTTAATACAACATCTATTATAATGTATTTTTATTAATTTTTAGTTTTTTTTTATTTTTAATGGCTCCAAAACTATTTTTTACACGGGTAACATGCTAGTTACAACAAAATGTGAATAAATCAACTGAGTCCAAAAATATGTAAATGAGGTTTCTACGGGTATGAAAAGGCGTGTGTTGGATATATGAGGTGTTTGTTATCTTATCTGATTTTTTTAAATAGAAATACAATTTTGTTTCTGAACACTTTTTCTTTTCAACTTATTTTCAGATAGAAAACTAGTTTTTTACTGGTGGGTAAATCACCATGTCTCAAAATATTAGAGGAACCGCTATAAAAGGGTATGCAAATGTACTCTTGTAGCAAAGGTTCATGGACTGTGAAAGGTCCAATGAATTGGGGTCCAATAGTAAAAATTTCAAGGTGCAAAACAAGATAAATGGTATGACAGACAGTTCAATTCATTTCCTTGAACGAACCACTCATCTGTCCCTGAACCGGGATGATCTCCCACTTTGGTCCAACTACCACCGATACTTAACGAACTCTACTTTTTATCTTATATACTATAAAATACAGTTTTCACATTCAATGTGGCTATATTAATGATGCTGCTATCAAGTTTTCCAGGCCTAATTTGCGTTTTGATAAGCTAACCTGCGTTTTGAAGACCTGATTATCCATGGTTTAGGCTGCTACAATTCCACAGCCATGAATGTGCGTTACAGAATGCCAAAAGTTATCGGGATTGAATGTCATTGAAGTCTGTAGATAATGCAAACAATAAGGAGTTACAGGCAGATTAAAAGCTTCAAATAATGACCTGCATATATTACCTCAATCAGGTTAGTTTTAGCCAAACATCCCCCACTGTACATCTAAAACATCTGAAAGCTATTAGAAGAATGTCAAAATCACTGTCTGTATCACGCAATCAGCCGGAGCTGATGTTGAACCAACTGGAGCTGGGTGCCTCGGGTACTATTGTGGTGATGATTTGCAGGATGTGCGATGTCAATTCTTTTACCGGCCGATATCTTAGCACTGACTTTATTATGTCTGACAAAGAGGTTTACTCTGATTGTATAGATTCTTTATAACATGTGGAGTTGATGCTCTAACGAAAGAATATTGCAGGGTTATTTGATGCATTGCACAGCAAGGGGCAACATCGCCCATAATTTCATGTTGCTGAAACTCTGTGAGCAACTTTTCGGTTCAGCCCAATAAGGAAGACTTTCGTGTGATGAGATTTGCTGATTTTATGCTGGAGTTTGATGGTGATACACGTGTTCGAAAATCTTCTGTAAAATCTGTAGGCTTCAATCGTTATCCTTTTCAGTTTGTCGAAATTGACGTCCTCGAACCTACGAATAACAAATATTTAATAGGTGAGAATTCGATTATTCTCATGAATATGATTATTCAGCATGTCGCATAACATTGATAAAGTTATGTATTAAAAAATATCTGCAAATGTTGCTGGGTACGTGACCAACGTGGGTAGAACTACGCAACAAAAGACAAGGTCAACGACACTAGACTTCCACCTGGCTAACCGCAGGTTCTATCTAATCTTTTAACCTATTATTAGTTTCTAAATCCACGCAAAGTACTATCAATTTGCCTATACAGATATTGGACAATCTCAGAAAGCATTAACATAGACCTAAGTTTCCTCAAACTACTTACACAACATATCATGATAACGACACAAACTATTTTTTAGGACCACACGCTGCATAATTAATGAGTACATTTAAGCTAACCCCAAACTACATGACCCTATAGTTCTGCTTCAAAATACGACAACTTAATTATCAATTTATGCGAGATTTCACCTAATTAAAAACAAAAATTTAAGTTCAAAATTAACCCGATGCCAAGTGAATGCACACCTAATATTATGTGTATTTTCACCCATATCTGTATAGTGGCCAGCAAATAAGGGTTACACTATGGGGTGCTCTAGGCCACAAACTGATTAAAAAAAGGACCCGCCATATTGGGCTTTACCCAATTGTCATAACCGCCGTCTCAATAAAGCTTTACAACAGTAAGTCCCAATAGGTATTTACATTTGGACACAGGTTTTGTTATAGTTTGTTCCTTATTGTATGTTTCTACCATTCCAGATAGGCTTTATTTGTCTAACACATCCTCATCTCTGATTATCGATGATGAGAAGATCCCTGTATTAAGGAGGTTGAAGCATGATGATAGCAGTGGTTTGGAGTTAACTAAAGAAGTTATGCCCGGTGACAATACCCTGCCAAAGCCTGGAACCCTGGAGAACTTGCTTATGTGGGCAAGAAATTAGAAATATGATGTAAGCAACCTGCATTCCGATATTCTCTTTTGTTTAAATTGTTCACCCAAGTATAGTAAACCTGTAAATGTGTTTTCAGTCTGCTACATTCCATTGTGATGTGAAGATTGATAAGATTAGGACAAAGAACGATTAGAATTTCCCATCTTGTGGGGGGAGAAATGTAAGAAGGGCAACATCGGCTGCAGGGGGCAATTTTGGTGTGACTCATGTGATAGCGCAGTGGATTACCCTGTTCTTAGGTAATGTCATGTTCTTTTAGAAGCCGTTTAGCATAAAGATATACTTATTAAATCGCATTCTGTGCATGTCCAACTTGGCCCCTCCAGGTACAGGTTAAAGCTTGAAATATCCGATGACACTACAGAGGTGGTGGTTGTTCTGTTTGATAAACAGCAATGAGTTTGTTGAAATGCTCTGCTAGCGCAATGGGGGCCTCTCAAGCACGGGTATGCTTTTGCACTCCCTTCAATTTATCAGGTTCATGTACTGAATTACAGCTGCAGGATGAAGATGAGCACTCGGGTTTGCCTGCCGCCTTAGCAAACATTGTCAGAACAAGCCAGAGGCTGGAGCTTAAATCCCACACGTACTGTGAGCATCAGAACTATGAGATCTTCACCTGTTGGAGAATTATTACAAACAATGTTGTGGAGGGGGTTCCAACTCTGACATGGTTGCTGCAAAAGCAGACTCTAAGGCCCCTGAGGTGAAAAGTTTGAACAAGAGCCTATTGTTGAGCACACCTTCAAAGCCTACAGAAGAAAAGAAGCATAGGAGGTTGGGTTGCACTTATTAAAGTTTCTATGAATTTTCCTTGCAAACTCATTATACCTATATGCCTACTTAAATTGCAATTACTAATTTGTTGTGTATGCGTGTGTTATGTTAGAGAGAAGTTGGAAGATTCCGATGCAGAGGAATCTTTTGTTGCAGATAGTCAGCCCAAAGAAGATGACGTGGGGTGTTCTTCTAACACCAGGAAAAAAAGAAGGTGCGTTTAAATACATATACTTCATTACTGCCTTAAACTTTGGTGAACACTAACAACCTCTTTTGCATCTCTTATTATTCCAGGGTTGTGTTAGATGACTCAGAATGACCATTTTACATTTGGCAAGCTGGGTCAGCAAAAATGGGAGCATCAAGGATCCGCACCACAAACAAGTCTTATGTCGTTAGGTTGAAAAAATAAATAGGCCCCAGATGTTAGTTCATTTGTTGTGCCGCACATGGCCATGCTTTTGTTTACCAATGTTAGGCCTGTTTAAGTCATTTTGAACTATTCTCAACTCAAGCAATAGTAACTAATTCTATGTTTATCGTCACATATTTTGTCTTCATTCTATCAGTTATGGTAAATCACTACACATACTCTAACGCGTGCACTACCTAATTACAGTTAAATCCACTTGCATATTCAAAAACTGATTGGCACACTTTTAAGACTCTTTTACAGTATAAAATATGCATAGCCATTGACCAGCAGACACTTATTTGCAATGACTATGCAGTGAGGAAATTACATTCAAGAATGTCAAATATATCCAGGTTGATTGTGAATTATCCTGTCCTCCCTCTAACAGTTGCATTGTTGGTTGTATGTTAAGAGAAAAATTGGCCAAACTTTAAGACACAATGAGACTACAAAATATGTATACAAATTGACCAGCAAATAATTATTCACAAAGACTATGTAATAAGGGAATGATCTTCTGGAATTCCAAATATCCAAGCAAGTTACACTTTAGACTGACCCTATGCAAGTTAAAGATTGGATAACATAGATTGTGATGAAATGCAATGTGGATCATCGTGTTCTTATTGTGACAATATTATACGCATGCTAATAGGTTCCAAATAAATGGTGCTGCCAGATTAATATGAATACAAACAAACATAAACTAATGACCTGGAAAGGAACTGCAGACCATCCTAGAAGATTTATAAATCTACAAACGAACATTAAGTTATGATGTAGAAACGAAATGGCGTTATACCTGCACGCTTTTTGGGATGCAGCTAACTATATGCTCTATAGGAATGTGCTATCAAGGCTTCATTCCAGCTGAGAAAGTTTTGTAGAACTCCTTATTTATCATTGTGGAATTGCATAAGCCTGTATAATAAATGTGTTAACTGTTTACCTGTTTCCCTTCTAATGTCACCCTTTTAAATCATATGTGTAGGATCATATTATTTGTAGTCACTCTGTAAGCATATATGAATTCAGGCAGCAAACATGCCAATCTCCCATCGCTCTCCAACATTCTACATACATCTGTGACTATCCATTCAAATACAATTGTTAGACGGGATGAGAACATACAGAATTTTTGTGGTCTAAAACTCTCAGATATCCACACTCCACACACAGGTAAACACGCATGTTCTGTCACAACCCGTAAATTTGCCAGTCAGTACCAACCGTTTTTGTCTAATAATTTGAATATTTAGAACCATGTGCTATTTATACGTTTAAGCGGGAAGTTTCCCTGTTATTTTCTGAGAAACGTCTCCGGGAATGAACGGAGACGCCTAACGTTGTAGTGTTTTGGCAATAGCCACGTTTTAACAATTCAAAGCAATATTTGAAAATTTTTAATTTTTAGTAACGTCATTACTCGTTTCGTTACTTTTGTGTTCCGTGGAATTTAAATTATACTTTGTCATCCATGCAAGCCTTGTAAATTAATTCCTATTGAGCACTAGTGATCCTAAAATAGTTGAGACCATTTTGGTCCCCCCTTGGCTCACACATATGCGTCGAACAAACACCCCTTATGCTCCTAGGATGCCAAAAATTTGAATATACCTTCCAAGACAACATTCCATCATTTTTGGAACCAACTTGTCCGAGCTCTTATTTCATAGGTGGATTAAATTGGTCCCCTTCTTCTCTTGTACCCTAGCCGACGCACACACACATATGTGTGAGTGTGTGTGTGTAACTTTGTCATATAACTTGAGTTAACATCTTTGCATTCTCATTCAAATCATACACACACCAAAAACATTCTCTTTGGTGCTCTCTCTCTCTCTCTTTAAAACCCAAGGCCAAGAACCCAAACCCACATAAATCCATACATTTTTCACTTTCAATCATTTACATTTGAAGACTAGTTGAAGGTTTGATCATTTAATATCATTCGGGTATAAAATAAACAACGTTTGGGTTGTTCTTGATCTTTGTTCATCTCTAAAAACCATTCTTCTTTGTAAGTCTTCAAATCTTCAAATAACTTGTACTTCCTTACTCCTATTGATGCATAAACCTTTGTTGTACAACTTGTTTTGTGAAAAGAATGATTTTGAAACTACATAAACCTTAAAAAGGTATACTTATGGTTCAAAATTTATAAAAATAAATATAAGGAAATCATAGTTTTGTGATCGTGGTTATTTTCATGTAATAATATTTGTACTTTTGAGCTTATTGTATTATTTACTTATTAAAAATAATAGTGAACAGTAATAAATTGATAAAGAAAAGGGAGCTGAGTATTATTTGTGTGTACAGTGATACTTGTTTCACTTATCTGAGATATACCGACCCTCCTCATCTCTTCTACACAGACCCCACTCATACCAACAACAACAATATAGTATTTTCATAGTGACATACAACCAAGTCTAAAATTATAGTTTTGTCATATGAATATATTTTAATTCCGATGGGTGGAATTCTGATTAAGAGTTGATGTTTAATTATAGATTTTGGGCGTTTAATGGATAAAACTGATCCATTGTAGTGATAACATATTAGAGCGTAAAAAAAAAATTAAAAATTTGTGTTTGTTATAACAGGTTATTAAATGTTTAAATTTTGGTTATGAGATTGTTTACTTAGAATAAGTATAGTTTACCAACATTCAATCAACGCTTATGTGTTTGTTGATTTGTTCGTTTCATATAGTAGGTAACCAGTTGTGAGGATTGAAGATATTCATGAGAAACAAGAACAAGTTTGTCCATTTTCTTCCTAGCTTAGTTATGTCGTGTTATTCTTATTTTATGTATCTTTCATACATGAATTATTGACTGACAATCTTCGGTTTGAAGGTTAATGAATGGCTTCAAAGACTAGAGAATAGTAAGACCAACCAAAGCAGATTTTGTCCACGATGATGAAAACTTGAGGTTAAAGTTCGGGCTCTGAAACCACCACAACTTCCGACTTCATTAAAATTAGAAGAATGAGAAATGTATTTGTTTTATTTCATATATTGTTTTTTGCAATAGAAGAGGAAAAATGGGTGGGGCAGAAAGTCCGCTAACAGTCAAAATGGCGATACTTTATTACATTTCGAAATGTTGCAAGCCACGTTGACCCCAAAAACACTTTCTGAAAAAAAAAAAATTAAATAGTTAAATGAGTAAGAAAAGATGATATAATTATGATGGTCCGACTATTTTGAAATTTGAATCATGAAGGTTACATGCATCAAAAGTACAGTTTAATCAATTTTCAACCTGTTACATGTTAGACCCCTTAAAGATAAAACATTTAAGGCATAATTAGATTTTTTTTACAATTTATGGACATGATATGGTCTTCCTTCTTACTTTTTCTAGGATTTCGTTCGTTATTCTGCATCCAAGCAGCGGCACAGCTACACTTGAAGTGTAGTATTTCCAAGTTGAAGCCAAATACAAGTCTTTTGCTTTTTCAATCAGCAAATAACGGTATAGTAACTAAATAACGGTATACGTAGAGAAAATCTATGGCATTATTCGTGGCGACTTCAATGAGGAGTTGGGTTCATTACTTATCTTATGTATTCAGGTAGTGTGACTTTGATTCATCCTATTTATCCAACATTGCAAGTTTGTATGATTTAGAGTTGCTGCATATTCTTAATTGTTTTTCCGACACAGGGGGACATATTTGCTGCTGAACAAAAGCTCTACAAAGAAGCCGACACATATTGTAAAGCCGACACATATTGCTGAACAAAAGCTCTAGGAAGAGTGTCACGCGCATAGGGATGTGTTAAAGGTTTGGGCTTTTGAGTATATAGCTTATTAGCTTAAGTTAATAAGCTATAGTTGATTGAAAAACTTATAATTATTGAAGGTATGGTTTTTTTATTAGAAATTTATGCGTTGTTCATGTTTGGTTTACTGATTATTTAAAAAATTTATGTATATGATGCAATAGTAAACACCATCAAAGCTGCTTATGTTGTGTTGCACTCCAATCGAGGTAACTTGCGATATTAGTTTTCATCTTCGTGGATTGTTGAATTTAAACTTATGGTAGCCTTTCCTCATTTATTTATGATAGGTATTAGTAGAAACATTGGAGCAAGTAGCACGAGCTCACAAATAAACAAACGATCGTTCCTCGAGGTATGCACCGCCGTGGTTTTCTATGTAGTTGGGCTTGCGCGTTCTCAACGCTTTTTTTTTCTTCGACCATTTAGAATAGTGATACACTAACCTTTGCTCATTTATTCCTTACAGCTGTTGGCGAGGGTGCTGGAACAATTGGCCAGAGATCACAGGAAAACAATGCTCACAAACGGATGTTGCCACAAGGTAAATAGTGTTGTTATATGCATATACTTTTATTGATACCTTGAAGTCGAGGCGATTTACTGATAGGTACTTCACTTTTGTTATTGACTCTGAACTTTTGCCAAAAAATGACTATCAGTACAATGCCCATACTAAAACTGACAAGAATAGCGGATATTTAAGGAGTTTTTCCACAAAATTGAGCGCGTGTTTTTTTATACATAGGATCTCCAAATTCTCAAACAATAGGTTTCAAATTAGTGAATGGTACATTTATCATGCGCATTAGTGTACAAAAAATCAGTTTTCCAAAAAAGATAATGGATTCAATCCCTCATTCCTATACTCCACACAATAGCCTGTAAGCAGTAAGTGGCTGTTTGAGAGTAATTACTTTGTCCACTTAATGCACAAATCTGATAAACACAATCAACATATCAGCTTAGACGTAAAAGCGGGTGTTTGGCATTACTTATTATTTCCACTCACATATATAAAAGTTACAGCTTGCTCAGGTTTGAAATCGAAAAATGCATAGCAAAAGTACATAAAATTTACGTATGGGTGTTACTTATGGTTGTTTTGTTATCAAACTTGATATTGTTACTATTTATATTATATCTTGACATATACTTGCATATGATACGGTGCCATCGCTTTTCTCCCTATCTGATTCTATTATTATGTCTTCGACAAATTATTATTTTTTGTACGAGAAAACGACACCTAAGATAAGTTGTTGTTTTGACTTTTTAATTTTTGTTAGGATTAAGATGGTTATGTATTGGTTTTTAGATGTATTGTTTTAATGGAAGAAATTTGTTAATTCATTCATGTTGCATACCATGTGGTTGATAAAATGTGTTAGTGACAGATTGGTAGTGTGGTTTTGTTACTTTTGATTGTTTGATGTGTTTGGTTATTGGTTTATTGTCAAAAGTGAGCAAAAAAAAATTCAAACGACAAGCAAATAAAACAAAACTGACTGATAGATGCGCGACAAATGATAGAAATGGGGAAGTAGACATAGTGTGAAATTACGTAATACATTTATTTTTTCTTAAATGTTGGATGATGCTTTTTGATTGATGTGTTTTTATTGTTTGAAATAGGATACTGCACAAGACCCTGTGAAGAAAGGGAGGCTGCTTAACGGTATGAGTTTTTGCATTTTTTTTTGGGTTCTTTTGGTTAGGAAGTGAAATTTATTTATTTGTTGGTTGTGTAGGTGCAGTAACTTAGTATAGAAAGGAAACAAGATGAAATATTTGATCCTGTATATGATTGCAGAAAGAGTTTGAATCTTGCTGCGATATTAGGACAGGTTTGTAAGAGTCAAACATTTGTACAAGCTATGTGCATACTTAAAGTGTATATACCTTTTGAAGATGTGAATTTATATACTATAGTTTCATATTCTATACCAAACAGAAAGAGGTCAACTGACTGATATCAGCAGGGATGTAAATTTTAGAAAAAAGGACATTTGAGGCTGTGACACGTTTGGGAGATGACAATATCAACGTACTAAACTTTTCTTCTGCTTTCTTATGCGCGTACTGAAGCTGCGTAAATAACTTGGAAGGTTAGTGCTGCAACATTAGGTTTATAGGTTTCTTTATAAAAAGAAGCCTTCTGGTCCACGGCTCATAATATTGCATACAATGAATTATCTCATGTGCAAACACCCCTTACGTGACAAATGTATAGCTCAAGAGCGGGTGGTAACTGTTCGGAGTGTGAGATTATTTCAAAATTGTACAACATTTTTCTTATTTTACAACTCCGTTTTAAGCATTCAAATAATCCAATAAAAAAGCAATAGGCAGCTTTAGAGGATATATAAGCATATGCATTTGACCAAAAAGAATGCATATAATCTTGGGTTGGTCCAAACCTGAACCGGTTTAACTTGCTGTCATTTGGAAGCGGCATTGTTGATCTTTCGCTTTCAGGTTTTTTATTATCCAAATTTAAATCTTTGCAAGATGTTGAAGAGTGTTTGACCATGTGTGGTCAAATTTTGTCTCGCAGGATGTTGGAGTTTGGTTAGAGGAAATTATGCAACATATACACGCGTAACTTTTTTAAAACTTAAGTGATAACTCTCATCAGTGTGACTTGACCACGACTGAAACTCAACCTTATTGCAGGAAGGAGGCGGTCAGCCACCACAGCCTAATATTTTTTGCTGCGAAAATGCGTCCTGCTGCGAAAATCTTATACTACAGCCAAAATGATGTAAACGAACCCTCTAATGTTACGCTATTGCTTATGTATGTCAAGGTTGTTTATGCTAATTATTGTACGTTGTTGCTGTGAGTAGGGTTGATCTCTAGCCACTAAAGAGAAATTCACCTTTTTTACTTTTCCATTATGCAACATATACACGCGTAACTTTTTTAAAACTTAAGTGATAACTCTCATCAGTGTGACTTGACCACGACTGAAACTCAACCTTATTGCAGGAAGGAGGCGGTCAGCCACCACATGGCTTATTGAATAGAGCCATTGACAACAGCTTTGGTTCTTTGGAAAAGATCATTGCTAAGATGAACACAGAAGGTACTGTTGTGCAAGGTTCATGATCAGTGGTATGCACTTTATCTCATTTGCTTCTCACAAAGAGGAAAGCAGGCTGTGAAGGACATCAAAAGGTATGTATTGTATACTGTATTTAATGCACATGAGACTTTTTTTTAAAGCTTCTAGCTTAATACAAGTCAAAAATATTCTAACTGGTACAACCGTGTATATATATAGGTTGTCAATTCACGTCTCTTTTGAGTCATATAGATAGTTCAGTTCTTTGCCACTTTAAAAGTAATTTAGGACTCTGCATAGATTATACAAATAGGGCATCTATTTGCTGTTGTTAAGTAATAGACTGTCGAAGAATTTTCTAATTATGAAGTTATTTTTACATTTTCTTTAAACCTCCAAAAGCTTTCAGTGTTGAGCATTTAACTATTGTGTTGTTTTGTGGGGTAGTTGGATTAGCTTCTTTGGAACAGCTTAAGCGGCTAAAAAACATATATTTTTTACTACATAAAGGAGTCCTTAAATCAGCTTTACTTTTTGGGTTGATTGTGTTTTGGAGCTGAACCATTTGGTATTAAGAGAGTTTCGTCAAACACAACGATCAAGGGGGAGGGGGAGGGGGTCTTTGTTCGCATTCCCTAACCGGTACAATGATTTTGTTGCAGGCAGGGTCTTAAATGCCAATTTCATTATGCAACTTAGATCATGGCAGTATTTTTCTGGATAGTTGCCACTCTTTTCGAGAATGTAAGCCAAGAGATGAAAATGTTTGTTGGTCTTTACTCCAAAAAGTAGTTTCGATTATTAATTACGTGAGTATTTTTCTTTTTCAGTTTCTTCGGTACTTTAATTTTGTGTTCCTGACCATCCTATTGTTTTATCGAGCTAGAAGAGACAATGACAGATGTCATTCAAAGTAAGCACCCTTCTAACTTTTCCCGGAAATGACTTTCTTTATGAGAATAATTGTTGGTATCAATTATCTGATTTGTTTGCGTGCAGGTACGGGAAATATGTTCCATATAGGATCCTACCAGGGGTGTACTAAGATGGAATTTTGTAGGACAGAGTATGAGAAGTCAGTTGAAATACATTTATTGGAGGTTAATAAAAATCAAAATGGGAAGAAACTGCAGCAGGAAACTAAGTCAACAATGTATACTAAGGAAAATGATAAATTCTTGATTGTTTTACATGCGTGTTTATAGAATTTGTTAATTGTTAGTAACTTTCGTATGCCATATTGTATTTCCTAAGAGCTATTAGATCTTTTGCACATGTATATTGGGGAATTATTGGATCTTTAATCACTTTTATAGCACATGCATTTTTTGCAAGTATTCATGTATAAGTGCTTAATTATAATGTTACTTTTATAACTCAACAATGGTGTTGCTGTGTGTTTATGATAATGGGCCAAAACTAAAATTTATAACGGGTCACGTTAAGTTGTAGCGAATTTAACACATAATTAGTAAAGATGAGCGTTAGTGCAATTTTAAGTCTGCACAATACATTCTATGAAAACACTCTGTACAAAATGCGTCGCTGCGAAGCGTAGCGTGAGTACCCAAAACTTGTACAAAACGCGTCGCAGCGAAGCGTGAGTACCCAAAACTTATTTATTCTAAACTCGAAAGATAAAAGGTTTACCATATTATATTAGTTAGAACAACTAAATCTTGCGATGCTTATACATTCTGTTTTTGCAAAGCAAAGAGATACATATAGCAAAGAGATGCATATATAAAGAGAATTGCAAAAATGGTCCTTGTGGTTTGGCCAAATTGCACGTTTGGTCCGTCGAGTTTCGAAATTGTAAAAATCAGTGTCGAAAGTTTGGTTCCACTTTTGGTTCTTAGTCGACCTGAAATGACTAATATACCCTCGTCATTTAAAGATTCCTAGCTTGAAGATCCAATTTTTTTAGTTTTCATTAAGATTTTTTTTAATCTCCTTGTGTTCTTGAAGACTTTGAGTTATAATGAAATTTGGTTTAGATTTAAGTGTAAAATCAAGTACAAATTTAAAGGTAAATCATACAAGGAATATGAGTGTTTGATTGAGGTGGTTGGATTATGATGGAGGTGGCTGGAAAAATTGATAGCCGGAAACAATGGTGGTGCGATGGTAGTAGTTACGTGGGTGGGGTGGTTTTGAAGGCGGGAATTTTTTGAGAGTAAACTTTTTTTTTAATTGACGAGCTTTTAAGAGATCATTTTGTTGTTGTTAACTCAAAATCTTTGAGGTTTTTATAAAGTTTATTGTTGAAGCAGGTTGAAGATGGTAGCAGGAGAAATATGTGTCATTTTTTAAACTGATTTGATTTTGTTTTTTTAATATGATTGCAAGATTTGTTTATGTGTTGAGGTTTTGTGGTTACATTTATTATTTATGTTGGATTTAAAGAAAAAGATAAAAGTAGTTAGATTTGTGTTGAGGTTTGGTGTTTATGTGTTGAGGTGTGTGATTGAAGATGATGATGACGGGGTATGATGGCAGTTTTGGTTGTTTGGCCAGATCCGATGACGGTGGTGACAGGGTTATGATGGTGGTGGTGATGGTGGATAGTGATGATGTTGAATAGTTTATTTATGAGTGGGATTGGTTTTGTATTAAAATTAAAATTAAATTAGTATTTTATTTTTAATATATAAATTAAACCAAAAATAAAGAAAGAAGAGGACGAGGGTATTTCAGTCATTTTAGTTTGATCAAGAACAAAAAGTGAAACTAAACCTTCGTCACACGGACGTTTTTTGCAATTTCAAAACTTGACGGATCAAACGTGCAATTTGACCAAACCACAAGGACTATTTTTGCAATTCTCTCTACAGATATAATGAAGTTAATATAATGCAGGTTAGTGTTAGTTTTACTATAGTTCCTATATCGTACTCAATTTTCAATAAACCTTTGTATGTTTGGGAAAGGGCTTATTGGGGCTTATCGGGCCTTGGGCTTTTAAAATAAGTCGGCTTATAAAATAAGCATCGTTTGTCACGCGGGCTTATGAAAGGGCTTTTAAGTCACAAGTCTATATAAGTCCCAGTCCCATAAAAAAGGCTAAAAACTTTAGCCCGAGCCTTTTGAACCTTAAATTACTTATATACTCACAAAAATATTTAACATATACAAAAAACTCATTTAATTATGTCATTTTTAGTAATTTTGCAATTATAAGCCTCATCCTCAGCCCATTTGCCAAATAAGTTTACAAAAATACAAATTTCAATTTCGGCTTATAATATAAGCCCTACCCCAAGCTCCAACCCCATCACAAGCCCCAGCCCTAGCCCCAACTCCAACCCAAACCCCAACTCATTTTGTCAAACGCATCCATAGTGAGATATTTTTATGTATTTATTTTGACGGTCACCACGACGGTTGTTTAATGATTAATTTGGTGTTGTGTTGAATGATAATGTAACACTTACATAGAAGTGGTAAGTTTTTTGTTTTTTGTTTTTTTTTTTTTGGTTTTTTTGAGTAAGTTCAATTACCATTACATGTGGTCTCATAGTCATTTTGGGGTTTTGCCTTTGAAGGGAAGCGAAAAAAGTAGTCAAAGGAATTTGTGACCACATTGTTTTTCAAGTTTTATTGCAAGTGATCAGTAAAGGTTAAAAGTGAGTGATTAATGTCAGTTTCAGGTGGCTGGCCGGTTGAGAGAGTGAGAGTAAAATAAAGGGGACCATATTTGTATATCTGCTAAAAATGATACATGCAATAACAAGTTGATAAATTAGTGGAAATGAAATGGACCCCGTGAGGAAGTACAAAAGAACACAAAATTGTAAAAAAAAGCTGGTTTGACCACATTTACATCACAACATGATCTATAGGACGAATCTTATTTTTCTGTTGTTACAATTTACTACTCTCAAATTTGTCTTCCACACTTCAAATAATTCAGTACCCTTTTTAGTCTAATCTTTTCTATCCCCAAAAGAATTACTACTTGTGTTGAAAACACAGTTTTTGTTAAATAAAAGGTTGATGTAAGGTGATACTTAAAAGATTTTGGTGTTATCTTCTATCCATCTATATATGAGGTCGACTCTAGAAGCCATAGGTATTGTAATATCATATGCGATTGACACATCTAATGAATCATGTATTTTTAATTGTTAAATTTAATATGTGTCGTGGGTGTCACAACTTATAAATCCATTTTCTATCTCTAGTCATATCAGATAATTTCCATTTTTGCACCTTTAAATACCTCATATTATATAGTGGCTCAAATCCTCTAATAGTTCTTTGAAAATCTAGATATTTTTAAACAATTAATTCTATGATTAGCTTTCACTTTATCAACTAAAATATTAGGATCCCAAATTATATAATCATTACATCACACACACACACCACTTCAAGAATGATAGAGTCGTATATATGTATATCACGCCCCCTTATATGCACTCTCAAGCTAGTCCTAAAATTATAAGTTTATATAATTAACATGCTCACCAAACAATGACATTGTCTTTATTACTCTAAAGTTAAAGTGGAAATACAGAAACATGAATCAAGCGTGCACTGTTTCAATATAGCAAAAGTTGCATTAATGGTAAGAACCATGATATACATGAGAAGGTGTATCTTCTTTGACCCAAAACGAAATGTTTGTGGAAGTTAAATATTGTACTTCAAATATATAGAAAGTGACTGAAGTTACTTTCCAGCACACCCTTATCAATTTATGATCTACAACAACCATCAAAATCACCTAACCCGTGTGCAGCCATCGAGTACTCGCACGAGATCGCAAGGATGGAAACGAGATCGAGTACAAAAAACATACTCCGTAAAATTTCCCTTTTAATTAATTAAGATATACATATATGAGAGTTAAAAATCCATCTGTCTCTAGGACGAGTTCTTTTCTTTTGCACAAGAGACGACCCTCAGCGACCCACTTGGTCGACCAACCATTGTGGGCAGCCTTAGTTTTTGCCTTTTCTAAAGCAAAAGTATTCATGTTAAGACATAAACAGTGTTTGGGTTTACATAAGTGAATAAAATACATTCCAAAATAGTTAAAATCTCCTAATGAATTGAAAAAAGGAAAATTGCTTGATAATCCAAAACATTAATTGAGTAATTATGACATTAATTGTGGACATTATTGTAGATCACAAAGCATACAGCATAACATTCAAAACATAAAATTAATTTTCAACCAATATATCAATGACTTTCCATATGAAAAATGCATTTCAAATTAGAACAATTCAAATGATTCATACCAAAAACAAACCCATGATTCCCAAATTTAACCTTTTTCACTCCTACAAATCAAGCAAACATTTGATATTTGCATGAGCCAGATTTTACCAAAGGATAAATATTTACTTTTAACATCAAGTTTTACACCTTTCCCATCTCCCAACCAATACTTGTACGATACAAGCATTAATCAATCAGCAGCGAAAACCATCAAGACGATGGTTTTCGCTGCTCAAAATTCGATACAAAACCATAAAAACCGAACCAAATCAAACCATCCCGCATCAATCAATCAATTAATCCGTTGCGAAAGACTTCTCCAAAACCCCGTACCATAAAACTTCTCCCACATTTCATTTTCCAATTCCACAAACTCCTCATCCACATCCATTTTATTAACCACGAACCGTTCTTCGGTCACATCAGCGTCACAATCACTGCTCGCACTGCTGACCCCTATAACCAACCCTTTTTTCATCATCCTTCTCCTTCTTTTCCTCCGTAACGCTTTCCTACACAACCCTGCTGGAACTTTATAAACAGCCAAAACAAGAAAATTCACCACCGTGCATGGGAAGCAACAAACGACGGCTGCACATTCAGCCGTCGTACCTCCAGCTACCTCAGCTATCCTGTGACGACTACTACCACGCGATGAATATGAATAATCTTCTTGATGATGATCTAGTATTAGTTTACGTCGTTCTGTTGGTGATTGATGGTATATGATTTGTTTTTGTTTTGGCATTTAGGGTTAGGGTTAGGTTTAGGGTTTCGTCGTGATAGAAAAAAAGATGATGGTTAAGAGTAAATATTACGACGAAACTTTTTTGGGTTTGTTATGGAATGATTTGTGATATGTTTTTTTTTGAATTTGATGGCCTCAATGTTCGGAAAACTTTTTATAAAAAAATTGAATCAGCGAGTTTACCGGAATATGTTATGGTTTAAATATATATGAAAGAGATGATATAAAAATTTTCTAGAAATATAAATGGAAGTGGGAAAGTGTGTGTGTGTGATGAAATGGTTGGTGTAACGTAACCGAAGGGGATACATTAAATAAGATGCCTGTTTTGATGAAAAATAAATTGTCATAATGGATCTAGTGAATATATATGAAGTTGATGTTACATGAAAGTATGTTAATAAAATACTACTCGACAAAGAAATGTTATTGTTTTCGTGTAACTATGATCGTGTGATGAATTTTCTTTGAGTATATAAAAATTTCGGGTTTTTTTAAAAACCGGTTCGGTTTTTTAACCGAACCGGTTTTAGTCAACTAGTCAAAGAACCGGTTTTGACTAAAACCGGTTCGGTTATAAACCGGTTTTTTCATATGAAAAATACAAAATCGGTTCGGTTAGTTAACCGGTTTTTATGTAACCGGTTCAGTTAAAAACCGGTTTTAACCGGTTTACAACCCGGTCCGGTCGATTTTTTTGAAACCGGTTACAAATCGCCGGTTCAGTTTGAGAGAAACCAGTTTCAAAAAAGCCGGTTTAAAAAAAAACCGATTTTGGTTTTTTTTCCCCGGTTTGGTTCATGAACCTGTTTCTGTACACCTCTATGGTTCATTATAACGTCATGCTAGTATTGTCTTTACTTTTCTTTAAATCTAACGAAAAGAAATCTTGAATTTAAAAATATATGAAATAATTATAATGGGGACCGTTCTTTGCAGAACCATTTTTTTGTACAGAACCCTACAGAACCATCTAAAACATGCATGAAAATCAAAAAAATACATGAAAATCATCAATAATAGTAAGAATCCACTATGTTCTTCTGTATCATCATGAACTCTTCCTCTTTTTTTACAAAAACCTTACAAGAACATACATGCACGGCCTTATAAGAACATACATGCACACCTTCAAAGAAAAATTTTGTATTTCCAATTTCTTATCAAATTCTATAGAACAACTATGTTTTTTCCGATTTGGTTCATGAACCGGTTTTTCTGTACACCTCTATGGTTCATTATAACGTCATGCTAGTATTGTCTTTACTTTTCTTTATATCTAACGAAAAGAAATCTTGAATTTAAAAATATATGAAATAATTATAATTGAAATGTCCATTTTTTTATTACTTTTAAATTCTGACTTATACACATTATGGTTTAGTTCATACGCCATATAATTAGTCTGTGCGCCGTATAACTCTCGACCAAAAAAAGATTCATAAAATTGAAACCGAAAATGATTTATAACATATTAATCATATGTTTGAAAAGTTACGACATTAGTAATTTGCACATTATGACTCATTTTGATCCATTACAACAAAATTGCACATTATGACCATTATAACAAAATTTTGGTAATTGTGCCAAACGCCCCTTACTGCACTTTTACCACATAATCTACTTGAAAACATAAGCGTTTTTAGAAATATTTACATATGAACACAAGACACTTTTGGGCATTCGAAGTTGCATCGAGAGGGGGTTAAAAAAGAGCCCGTTACCCATCACGAGCTTCACCCAAGCCTTTTTCCTTTAAGCTTAACATCTTCACTTGATTCCAACTATAAGCTAATGCTTAGTGAGTCAATGAAATGTATAAACTGAAAGCATAAAGTATTAAACATGTATTGAAGTTGTTTCTTACGGACATAATCCGTAATACATTTACTTCGCATAGGATGTCATTAGCGCATTACGCACGGTATCTACGTGGGATCATGAGTGCCTTAAGTACGGGTTCCACTAAGGACTGAATACTTGATAAATAACCTATCGGGTCAACATGAGACTGAATTCAAGATCTCACGGGTCAACATGGGTAATTAACTTGAAACTTGCACAAATCAGGCATAATAACACAAACATGAATATTTTTATTGAACGGCAATTTTATAAACAAAAACTAGCGAGACGCTAGAAAAACAAATTACACACAAAGAGTCATTGGGCTTTGTAAACCAATTAGAAAAGACATTTTTTTCTCTACTAGAACACCTTTACGTAAAAATTTATTTTTACCGTTTACTCAATTTGGTAATTTTTATGTTTCCAGTAAATTCGAGCTGTCTTTTAGCTTATTTTCCGTCTACGTGTTGATCGTAATTAATATTTTCATATTTTACCCCGAGGAATTTCAATTTTTATTTTCGTAAATTCAACTTTTATTTTTCGTCTTAATCGAACTTTGCTAAAAACCACACTTTAAGCCTAAACATTACCTTTTATTAAAACCTTTACCCTTACTTACACAAGAAATATTACAAATAAATTAAAAAATAAATAAATATGGGAACCATTTTTTTAGCCTCCTAGTCAACCCTTACAAAACCCAAAACCACACACATTGAAAATTTTGAGTTCCCTAAGATTTGTTATCATTACTACATGCATGTTTTTTCCCCTTAAAACACTCAACTTCTTGCTTCCACAAAACTCACAGTAACTTAAGAAGAAAAAAAATTAGCCTCTCCTCCTTGTGCTCTTGCTGCGTCGAATCCCACCACACACACCACCATCATCATCAAAAGTTTTTCCCTATCTAATTTAATTACTACAATAACCACAACATGTCCATGCAAGGTTTGATCAAGATTGTTGATTTTTAGAGTTTTTGGAATTGTTGGTGAAGAAATTGGATTAAGGGTTTTGCATTGGTGATTAAGAAGATTTTGGGGTATTTGAAAGTTTGGTTTTTGGTGTTTGGTTTGCTTATTGTGTTCGAACCCCACCAAGAGCAAAGAGGGTGAACCCTTGAAAATTTTCTTGCATTGTTAACTTGATTATTGTAAGTGTTTGGATCCTTTTTTTCATATATATTTTGATATATATATATACCTTCATTTATTTATTTTGTACTTTTGGAATCCATATGATTAGTGTGTTAGGTTAGTTTTTGATGTAAAAATTGTGGTGGATTAAGTTAGATGATGGTGATAGGCAGTTTTGGGACTCTTGTGAAGTGTTGGTGAAGTTTTGATGGCGTTTGGATGTGTGTCGAAAACTATAGATTAATGCAGAAAATTAAAAGTTCAATTATATGTGTCGTAAAAATATTTTTACTAGTTTTAAGCTTCCAAATATGTTAGTTCAGATTCCGTTACCGAATGGTGAGATACTTGAAGTGCAAGGAGAGAGGTCGGAAAAAGATCCGAGATTCCTTTCTTGCATGAAGTCCGATGAGAAGAAGCTTGAGGAGATTCCTATTGTCTGTGATTTTCCCCATGTTTTTCCAGATGACTTATCAGGATTACCTCCTGTGTGTGAGATAGAATTTCGCATCGACCTGATTCCAGGAGCGTTGCCAGTTGTAAGGTCGCCATATCGATTAACACCTTTGAGATGCTAGAATTGTCAAATCAGCTCAAAAAACTTCAAGATAAGGGTTTCATACGACCTAGTCATTCATCGTGGGAAGCACCGGTGCTATTCGTCAAAAAGAAAGATGGTGCTTTAAGAATGTGTATTGACTACCGAGAGCTGAACAAGTTGACTATAAAAAACCGTTACCCCCTCCCCAGGATTGATGACTTGTTTCACCAGCTACAGGGCGCGTGTTAGTTTTCTAAAATAGATCTTCGTTCGGGTTATCTTTAGTTAAGAGTTCGTAAGGAAGACATTCCGAAAACCGGTTTTAGGACCCGATATA
Organism: Tanacetum coccineum; assembly: GCA_026074375.1. Taxonomy (NCBI): domain Eukaryota; kingdom Viridiplantae; phylum Streptophyta; class Magnoliopsida; order Asterales; family Asteraceae; genus Tanacetum; species Tanacetum coccineum. The sequence goes on along the minus strand of BQNB010001852.1, from coordinate 81,228 downwards.
GACATTATGAGTTTACAGTTATGCCGTTTGGATTGACTAATGCACCGGCTATTTTTATGGATTTGATGAACCGCGTCTGCAAGCAGTATCTGGATAAGTTCGTTATTGTATTTATTGACGATATCCTGATCTATTCGAAGTCGAAGGAGGAACACAAAGTTCACCTGAAGTTGATCCTAGAGTTACTCAAGAATGAGAAGTTGTACGCCAAATTTTCAAAATATGAATTTTGGTTGCAAGAAGTAATGTTGAGTCGGTAAAGAACCGGAAGACCCCCGAGACACCAACAGAGATTCGTTCATTTTTAGGATTGGCGGGTTATTACCGAAGATTTATCGAAAACTTTTCTAAGACTGCTAAACCCCTCACCCTATTAACTCAGAATAATAAGAAATATGAGTGGGGTGATAAGCAAAAAGAAGCCTTTCGCATATTGAAGGAGAAATTGTGTAATGCTCCTGTGTTAGCACTACCTGATAGACCAAATGACTTTGTGGTCTATTGTGACGCGTCAAACCAGGGTTTTGGGTGTGTGCTGATGCAGAGGGGCAAAGTGATTGCATACGCGTCAAGACAGCTTAAGGTGCACGAGAAAAATTATACCACTCACGTTTTGGATTTTGGTGTGGTAGTATTTGCTCTCATAATCTGGAGACATTATTTGTATGGAACGGAAAATGTTATCTACACTGATCACAAAAGCCTCTAGTACATTTTCGATCAGAAGGAATTGAATATGCGTCAGAGGCGATTGATTGAGCTACTCAGTGACTATGAATATGAAATCCGTTACCATCCGAGTAAGGAAAATATGGTGGCGGATGCATTGAATATAAAGGAAAGACTCAAGCCGAGGCGAGTGCGTGCTACGAGCATGACTATCCATTCTGGCCTCATGACCAAGATTTTGGAGGCACAGGGTGAAGTCTTCAAGGACCTCAAAGCCCCAACAAAGTCGGTAAGGGGGCTGGATGCACAATTTGAAAGACAAGATGATGGTGGAATTTATTTTGTTGATCGAATTTGGATCCCATCAGTTGGAAACGTAAGAAAACTAATCATGGACGAAGCACACACTTATAGGTATTCAGTATATTCGGGTGCAGATAAAATGTACTATGATTTGAGAGACTTGTATTGGTGGCCAGGAATGAAGAAGGACATTGCTGAATACGTTCGCAAGTGTCTGACGTGTTCTAAGATTAAGGCCGAGCATTAGAATCCCTCATGACTACTTCAGCAACCAGAAATTCCTTAGTGGAAATGGGAAAAGATAACTATGGACCTAGTCACAAAACTGCCTAAAAGCACTAGTGGGTATGACACGATTTGGGTCATTGTGGATAGGTTGACCAAGTCTCCTTATTTCCTGCCAATTCGTGAGGATTACAAAATGGAGAAGCTGGCAAAGATCTACATCAATGAGATTGTAGCGAGGCAAAGTGTGCCTATGTCGATCATTTCAGATCGTGAGGGTCGATTCACGTCGTATTTTTGGGAGACACTTTAGAAGGCGTTGGGAACGAGATTGGATATGAGTACGGCTTACTATCCTTAGACCGATGGTCAAAGTAAGCGTACTATTCAAACACTGGAGGATATGCTTAGGGCGTGTGTCATTGATTTCGGAGGCAGTTGGGACACTCATCTTCTCTTAGTTGAGTTCTCTTACAACAACAATTATCATGCAAGTGTGAAATGTGCACCATTTAAATCACTTTATGGGCGAAAGTGTAGATCGTCAGTGATGTGGTCAGAAGTTGGGGAGAGTCAGCTGATTGGGCCAGAAATTATACAAGAGACCACTGAGAAGATTATGCAAATTAAAGAAAGGTTGAAGACGGCGAGGGATCGCCAGAAAAGCTATGCCGATATAAGACGTAAGCCTCTTGAGTTCAGTGTTGGCGACCATGTGTTGCTTAAGGTATCTCCATGGAAAGGAGTTGTATGATTAGGTAGGAAAGGAAAACTAGCACCACGGTATGTGGGGCCATTTAAAATTGTGGAGCGAGTCAGATCAGTAGCCTATCGTTTGAGGTTACCTCAGGAGCTTAGCAGCATTCATGACACGTTTCATGTGTCGAATCTGTGGAAACTAGAAGGGGGGTTGAATAGTTTACAAGTTAATTGACGTTTTAAAATTTTACTTCTAAATTTTTTAGATTCGAGTTTATGTTCAACCAATCAACAATATGAACCAATCGCAAAAACTATCTAATTGAAATATCTACACAAGCAATATAAAGAGATAAATGAAAGAACGATCAAACCAAGACACCAAGATTTATAGTGGTTCGGCTACGAAGCTCTTCTTCGCCCTACTCCACTCCCTGAGTATCCGACTCGAGATTTCACTATGTCAACAAGCTCCCTTCTGGCGGAGAAAACCGTTTACACGTTGCTTACGTTATTTTCTGACACTAAGCTAAATGTCGAGTCCTAATCTTAGCTAGAACCAATCTACCACTTACACAAGTACTACCCAATCACAAGATCTACACTATCAGATTTACACACAATTCGATTTACACAATCACACAAGATAATCAAAATAGAGTTTTGAATCTTAGAAGAAGAGAGGAGAAATCACTAATCTATAACACTTCGTTTCTTGGCGAATACGAGTGTTCTTCTCTTGCACTTGATAAAAGAAGAAAGAAGATAGAAGATGAGATTTAATCACTTGAAACAAGTTTAAACTATGTTAGTGATCAAGATATTTAGTAAGAGAAAGAAGGTTTAGAGAGAGAAAGAAGACTGAAAAAATCGTGCAAAGAGATCTGTTTTTCTACTGAGAATAGTGCAGTATTTATAGCTAGAAATATCCAACGGTCAGCTGGTGGCGGTCCCGGTGGTCCCAGATATATCTGGGGGCCGCCTAGGCACTTAGGGGGCCGCCCTAGACTGACGCTCTGATTTTTGTTCATTTGTGGGGAAGGTTTATCCTGGTGAGTTATATTCGGTTTTGAGAGGAAAATTTGAATTTTAAATTTATGTTTTTAAATAAAACATTATTTTTATTTAACAAAACTATTTTGTGTAATTATGTAAATATATAGTTTTGTAGAAATGTGATGGATTAAGAAGAAAAAATTGTTTTCTTGGTCACTAATTAAGTTTAATGATTTGTTTATCCATACCTTAAGTGATTTATGTCGAAATGGAAGTTTAAGATTAATAACATGTAAATGTTTATTTTTATCATGAATGTTTTTACATTTTGTCATCTTCAAAACGTAGAGGAGTCGAAAAATATAACATTTTTAAGCATTATTTGTATTAACAGAATCTCAAGAAATGTTTAGCAGATGCAAGTCTACAAGTGCCCTTGGAGGAGATCGAGATCGATGAAAAGTTGCGCTTTGTAAAGGAACCCGTTGAGATCGTGGATAGAGAAGTGAAGAATCTGAAGCGGAAAAGGATTTCCATCGTCAAAGTTCGTTGGAACACTCAGAGAGGAGCTGAATTTACTTGGGAGCGAGAAGATCAGTTCAAGGCCAAGTACCCTCATCTTTTCGCAACCACCTCGTCTGTTGCAGTCACCAGTTGAACTCTAGGGACCAGAGTTTCCTAAGAGGGATTGACTGTAATACTCCGTAAATTCAGGTAAATAATTTAATCATATTTTATTCCTATTTTTACCTTTACGTAAAATTTATTTTTACCGTTTACACGATTTGGTAATTTTTATGTTTCCAGTAAATTCGAGTTGTCTTTTAGCTTATTTCTCGTCTACGTGTTGATCGTAATTAATATTTTCATATTTTACCCCGAGGAATTTCAATTTTTATTTTCGTAAATTCAACTTTTATTTTTTGTCTTGGTCAAACTTTGCAAAAAACCACACTTTAAGCCTAAACATTACTTTTTACTAAAACCTTTACCCTTACTTACATAAGAAATACTACAAATAAATCAAAAAATAAATAAATATGGGAACCCTTTTTTTAGCCCCTAGCCGACCCCTACAAAACCCAAAACCACACACATTGAAAATTTTGAGTTCCTAGGGATTTGTTATCATGACTACATGCAAGTTTTTTTCCCTTAAAACACTCAACTTCGTGCTTCCACAAAACTCACAGTAACTTAAGAAGAAAAAGTTTTCTCCTCCTCTCCTTGTGCTCTTGCTGCGTTGAATCCCACCACACACGCCACCATCATCAAAAGCTTTTCCCTGTCTAATTTAATTACTACAATAACCACAACATGTCCATGCAAGGTTTGATCAAGATTGTTGATTTTTAGGGTTTTTGGACTTGTTGGTGAAGAAATTGGATTAAAGGTTTTGCAATGGTGATTAAGAAGATTTTAGGGTATTTGAGAGTTTGGGTTTTGGTGTTTGGTTTGCTTATTGTGTTCGAACCCCACCAAGAGCAAAGAGGGTGAACCCTTGAAATTTTTCTTGCATTCTTAACTTGATTAATGTAAGTGTTTGGATTTCATATATATATATATATATATATATATATATATATATATACATATATATATTTTGTACTTTTGGAATCCATATGATTAATGTGTTAGGTTAGTTTTTGATGTAAAAATTATAGTGGATTAAGTTAGATGATGGTGATATGTAGTTTTGGGACTCTTGTGAAATGTTGGTGAAGTTTTGATGGTATTTGGATGTGTGTCGAAAACTATAGATTAATGTAGAAAATTAAAAGGTCAATTATAGGTATTGTAAAAATATTTTTACTAGTAGTAAGCTTCAAAATATGTTAGAACTTGTTTTTACGATTGTTTTGGTATAAGGATCGTCCCATAACTCTTAAAAACGAAGATTTTAGAGCCGTTTAAAGTTTGGAAATTTATATAAGAATTTACTACACTATTTTTAAATAAATAGAATCTGCGCATGTTTTTAAATAAGCGTTTCGGATACATTATAACCCGTTTTGGCTTTTTTGTAAAACAAGAAAGTTGTCTAGAACGATGTTTTCTAGTGGACTCGCGTGGCTTTTAGCTTAAAACTGCAGAATTAATGGGTTAGAGTCACTAAACGCCGGGAACAATTTTTGTATAAAAGCTGTCATTATTTTAGTGTTGTGCAGAAACGAAAAAGGGTATTTTGGACATTTTTTGTTCCGAACCGCCTTCGGGTAAAACATAAAAGTTGTTCAAAATGACGTTTTACATATGACTCGCTAGAATTTAAGTCTGAAAATGCAAGACGACGATGATAATTGGAGTCAAAGTTGGTAAATTTTTCAAAAATAAAAAGTCAAACATGTAGAGCTGATTGAAACTTAATTTCGTGTTTTTAGGCTTTTTCGGGTCTTTTTGAGCTTGTAAAACCTTAACGAATGTTATCGTGAGATTAATAAAGTATTATGGTGCGTTTGGGCATGTCTAAAAATAGTAAGCCTATTTTCGGAAATATATATATATATATATATATATATATATATATATATATATATATATACATATATAATATATATATATATATATATATATATATATATATATGGGTTGAATAAGGGGTTTATTAATATGTCCCTTAGCGCGTGAGTGATATTTGGAACTATAATTATTTAGGACGATATTAACGTCTCGGAATCTTAAACATTCCAAAAATAGAAACTTTTCAAAAATAGTAATTTTTTAGAAAAGTGGCGTAACCTAATTACAAATATTACATTATCTTAAAGGAACGTTTACCAAATAACTCAGGTTACACACATATGGATTCTATTATGTCTATATATGTATATATATATGTGTGTGTGTGTATATATATATATATATATATATATATATATATATATATATATATATATATATACACACACACACATATATATATATATATTCCTTTTTCCTAATCATGCGTTATTTAATTAGGTCACGGTTAGGATTTCTTGTCTTCATTCTCATCGTTGTTGATATTTCCTTTTCACTTCATTCGCTTCAAGGTGAGTTCATAGCCCATTTTTCATTATTTACTTATTTTTTATAAATTTCGGGGGAGATTACATGCTATGCTTTCACATTTGAACGCAAGTACTTTTAAACTGTATGCTATCCAGATATTGCCTGATATTAATGCCTAAGTACCTTCATTGCCAACTTAAGTCTCATTTTAATCATTAACCGTTAGTTGCTAATGTAGTAAACGTGAGTGTTATGGATAAATTTATCGGGACTGACAATCCCCGCCTTGAATTTTTGGTCCCTAGTTGTCCATGGCGCATTTAACATTTTGAGTAGTTTCTAGGTTGTTGGGCAGAACATTCTACTTTTATTTGGGGGCATAAATAGTTAAGGTTTCGGTGTCATAAGCTTAGAGCATTAATAGTTGTTTTGACATGAATGTGTTTCATTGTCACCATTTACTTAAATCTTGTGGTTCTTCATTTTACTTATGAAAACCTATGATTTCACTCAACAATTTTGTTGACTTTTTAGCATGTATTAATCTCAGGCCCTAAGGTATAAAGCTTAGATAGGAGCCGCGTTGGATATCTCTTAGAAGGATTTTGTTTTCACTTTCATTCGATGCAAACTTTATCTTATCAAAACTTATGTCACCTTTTGAATATTATGATGTCATGTTTAACTTACGAACGTGTGGAACTTTTATGTCATTTTGAAAACTGCTAGGACCATGTTGTAACTCTGATATTTCCTGAAGCATCGAATGTATACTTTGTTTAGAAACGTCTCTTTTGAGGTCGTTTCCTATTACTTGTACTTTGTGCTATGATGTCGCACCCTAATGTTACCATTCCGCTGCTACCTAAAATTTTGGGGGTGTGACATAATACGATCAAACATGACACTTTTCTTCATCTTCAGTGCTCCAAAGATAACGTTATTTCGATATTTCCACATTACCCACATCACCGAGATAAAAATGGATTCCAAAACACCTCTGCTTTCTGACGAACATTAACAACATCAATCCAATTAAAAACATCAGCTATCACCCAAAACCTAGGTTGATCATGTCTATCCAACGAAAGATCCTCTCCTAAATTCGGACTGCGATATCGCACTTCACAAAAACCTTGTTTTGTGAAGAATAACATGAAATACAAACATGAATATTAACTTGTAACTTGCATAAACATGATAGAATAGCATGAAATACACAACATAAACCTAGTTTTGGCGCAACATGATAATGTGAACAACTTAAACATGAAATACGAGTAATTAACACCCTCACTCACGCTTTACATAACGTGTACTTTCCCAGATCCCAAAGGCACCCGACTAACTTCCTTCATCTAAACACAAACATGATAATTATTCACTACATGGTTTCACCTTCCTAAACTAGTGTTTAAAACAACTAAGAACGTAATTTTAGTATATGCTTAAGTCATAATAATGAATTATACGATTAGGTACACGTGAGCCTATGGGGTCACACATATACAATGAGGTATCATTATTTATAATCTAATTAATGTAGTTACATTATACATATCGTATATGTAACTCGGGATCGACTAGCAGGCTAATGATTAGATAGTAAGACTATGTAATTGGTATTAGGCATGAACAAATGGATTGCCCATTTGTCCAAGACCCAAAACCGGCCCTTATGGAGTGCAAGGGGAAAGGGTGAAACATATGGGGGTTAAGTTTAATTACCATAACCTTATTATGGGATCAAATTACAAATAATCACATAACTTATCATCGAAGAAAACATCCTCCTCCTCTATCTCTTTTAATATTTGGTTGACTACCCTAATCGAATTAGGCTTTTGATTTTGACTTTATATCTTGACAATTTGGTTGTACAAGCAAAATCCAAGAGGTACGTAGGACTATCATCGGTGATACACAAGGACATACAGTGTGGATACACATAGGTATAACCTCCTTTAGCTTGTTGTATTTTGTTAGAATCAAAAGGGGTATCCGAGTTATTTGATAAGCTTCGTTTCTTCAACCGATCACGCATCAAAAGTATAAACTAATATGTTTATTTTATTGATTATTTATACATACATACGGATCCGTGTGTGGTGATTCGCCTATGTGTTTTATATTTACGAAATATGTTTTTATATCTAAATCACCAACAGTGCTATCAGAGCCATCGTATGTGTTTGTATAGTTATCGTGTATATGTAAAATAACTGAAACTCAAAACACGCAATTTTATTTGCGTTTTTTTTAAGCCGTATCAATCCGACCAAAAGGTCCATTCTAGACAAAGAAAAATTGTATGGCCTAACTTTCTTGATTAGTATCGCAACTTGAGGATTTTACTTGAGTTTGAACAAAAGTTGGCCTATCTGAAACAAGCCTTCGTAATCCTCCTGCAACTGCTAAAGTTCGAGAAGCCTAGACCCATCTAGGTTTCATGAACTAAAGGAAGTAGCATAGTCTAATGCCTTGCTAGCGAATGGACACCGATCGGCAAAAGAATCTTGATAACTAGCCATGCCAGCTCAAGGAACTCAAACAATGTTCCAAGTAACTAGCAGAACCAGGAACTCTCAAAAACAATTAAGGATTACCAATGCTGCAAGCAGTAGTAATGCAGTTGATAGCGCCTACTTCTTATATATGAGGTCTATTAGATCTAATTGGAATGCCTATGGTTTTCCCATGTTCAAAAGAACTTTGATTAGCTTAATTCATAACTGAACTTGTATCCCAAGGACTAGTAAACATTTTGTAATGAATTACAAGCATCCCATTGCATGGGAAAGACAATCATTGATTGGTTTTTGTTTATTATTGTTTAATTTAGCTTTCCATACTCTCAAATCATTTCTCTCTTTCAAACTCCAATCTTCAGACTGTATCGATTTTCCAGCACAGCCTCGTTGAGGATTAACGACCCGGGAACATTCTATACTACTTCTCGGTTTTATTGATTTAGTTTCTAGAATATTCTTACTATATATATTTTATATTTTATTATATATTATATATATTTTAAGGTGTAGTTTAGCAGCAATCAGTCACTAGAGGAGGAAATACCCTTTCTATGTAGCATAGTTGAAGAAGAACAAAACTAGCAAGGCTAGTATAACATGTATCTTGACTGTATAATTCGATTCTTTTCCTAATAAAACTTGGTTTTATTACACTGGTTTTGATACTCACATTTGCAATACTACTCAAAGGCTTAAGGGGAAGCAGAAAATTGAAGAATGGAGCTTTGGATCTGTACGTTGGCAATGGAAATCACGAAGTTGTCGAAGATATCGTGAGATTTGATTTAATCCTCCCTAATGGACTTATTATTCTGTTACACAATTTTCATTTTACACCTACTATTTATAGGGGTGTTATTTAGCTTTCTCGTTGGATGGATAATGGTTTTACTCACACTTTTACATATTATGGTTATGTTTTAGTTTCTAAGGATAACTTGTTTTACTTTAATGTGATTCCCCGTGATGGTATTTTTACAATAGACATGAATAATCTCATATCAAACAATCGTTCTATATACACTTGCAGCAACAAAAAATCCAAGCGCAACTTGGATTCGAATTTTCTGTGGCATTGTCGTCTTGAACAGATAAACAAGAAACACGTAACAAAGCTGCAATATGACGGGATTCTGGAGTCAACTCACGATGAGTCATTAGATATATGTGTGTCTTGTATATCTTGAAAGATGGCGCAAAAGACTTTCTCCCAAGTAGGAGAAAGAGACAAAGATATACTTGTCTCATACCTACTGACTTATGCAGCCCATTTAGAAACATGTCTAGTGAAGGTGTTAACTACTATCTTACTTTCACTGATGATTTTAGTCGATATCGTTATGTTTACTTGATTAAACATAAACATGAAGTATTTGACATGTTTAAAACTTTTCAAAACGAAGTAGAAAATCAACTCATAAAGACTATTAAATCGCTTCGATCTGATCGAGGAGGTGAATATTTGATTTAATAGTTTTTAGATCATATGAAGGGTCACGGGATTATGTCACAAGTTACCCCTCCTTACACGCCACAACATAATGGGGTGTCTGAAAGGATAAATTTAACTTTACTTGACATGGTTCGATCCATGATGAGTTTAACTGCTTCGCCTATGTCTTTTTGGGGCTATGCGCTAGAGTTTGTTGCACGTATACTAAATATGGTTCCAACCAAGAAGGTTAAAAATACACCATATAAAATATGCACGGGAAAGTCCCAAATATGTCTTACTTTAAGGTCTGGTGGTGTGAGGTTCTCGTTAAACGAGACACACCAAACAAACTTGAACCACAATCAGTCAAGTCTATCTTCGTATGATACCCTAAGGGAACGATTCGTTACTATTCTTATTACCTACTTGAAAACAAAATATTTGTTGCTCGGTATGCTGAGTTCTTGAGAGTAGTTTCATCTCACAAGAAGCAAGTGGGAGCACTGTAGACTTGTCGAAATACAAGAGGAAGATGCGCAACCTTTTGCTAACACTAACGAATGTCAAATTCAGGTTGAACATGAAAATTTTATACCACATGATGACGAAACTCCCATTCGTAGTTCCGCAAGGATACCTCAAGCATCTAAACAATATGGTTTCTATGTCGATGCGCAACCTGCCTTTGTTGTTAAGACCAATAATAACACCAACAATTTTACTAGGAGGGTCAACACTAACACTAATAATTCTAATAACATAGCACCTAATCCTAATTTGCTTTGTAAAATTTGTGGTCTTATTGGTCATACTATTGAAAGGTGTTATGAGCTTATTGGTTATCATGTTGGTTTTAAAAGGAATCCTATTTTGTCTAAGCAGTCTGGTAATGTTAAAAGGTCTAATGCTAATAGTGAAGTTAATCAATATGTTCCTTCTACATCTTGTTCTGTTTTTGCTTGTTTCACTAATGAACAGATGATAAAACTTCTCAGTCTTATTAATGAATAACCTTCTCCAAGTGCTATTATGGCAGGTATTAAACCTAGATTCTATAACAAAAATGTCTCTTCTAATATGCACTTTGAAAAATTATTTTGTACTAAGTTTGGATTTGTTATGTTTAATGTTAGTTTGGGGTTAATTATTGATTCTGGTGCTAATCAGCATATGACTGATTCTACTAAAGATATGTTTAACGTGGTTGATATTTCTAGTCTTATGTTAACTGTTGGTCATTCCAATAGGACTCTTGCTAAGATTACTACCATTTGCCGTCTTAAGCTGACAAGTGGCATTGTCTTATTTGATATTTTGGTTGTTCCTGAGTATAATGTCAGATTACTTTTTGTGAATAAAATGATTAAGGACAATAAGTTTTTTGTTGGATTTGATGAACATAAGTGTTATATTCAGGATTTGAAACTGGGCAAACTTGTGGGGGACTGGTATTGAAACTAGAGGTCTTTACTTGTTTAATGTTGATAAATGTGGTAGTTGTAATTTTGTGTCTGTATGCCATGTTTTTAGTGAGTTGTGGCATTGTAGACTTGGTCACCCTGTTGATCAAGTTCTGTCTATTTTGGGTAAAATATGGGCTTTAAAAATTATGATCACATTTCTCCTTGTGACATATGTCACAAGGCCAAGCAGACTAGGGAACCATTTCCCTTAAATGGTCATAAGTCTTTGTCTGTTGGTGATCTTGTTCACTGTGATGTTTGGGGTCCTTGCAAAGTGGTTAGTAAGGATGGGTATAATTTTTTTAACTATAGTTGATGATTATAGCAGAGCTGTTTGGTTGTATTTACTTAAGTCTAAAACTAAAGTTGGTGACTATATTGAAAGTTTTATAACTCTTATCTTTACTTAGTTTGGAAAAAAGGTTCAAATTCTAAGGTCTGCTAATGGAACTCAGTTTGTTAATAATCATTTTGTCTAATCTATTTAATAGCCTTGGTATTATTCATTAAACCTCTTGTGCTCACACTCCTCAGCAAAATGGAATTGTTGAGAGGAAACATAGATACATGTTAAATGTTTTTAGGAGTCTTATGTTTTAGGGGGGATACCTCTATCTATGTGGCTTGGATGTGTCTTAACTGATGTCTATTTTATTAACAAGTTACCCTCCTTAGTGTTGTCTGATGTTTCTCCCTATTTTCTATTATATGGTAAGGATCCTAGTCTCTCTTTCACATTAGGTCTTTAGGGTGTCTTTCTTATTCCACTGTTTTGAATAATAGTGATAAGTTAAGTGTTAGGTCTAAAAAATGTGTCTTAATTGGTTTTTCTAGTATAAAAAGGCTTATAAGTTGTTTGGTCTTGATAGTAAAATTGTTTTCCATTCCAGAGATATAAAATTTTATGAAAACATTTTTTTCTTTTAAAATGAAATCTTTAAATGAGTCTGCAAATGGTTTTAATATGTCTGATCAAAGTTTTAAAGAGTCAAATGAGTCTTGAGTTAACTTTTTTGATATCCAAAGTCCTGAAAGTCCCTATGATGAAGAAGCAACACTTCTAATGTGGAATGTAATAGCAGGGTAACTTCTGATGACTATGATGTCACAGTTGAGGATGAAGTTGCAACTATTGCAACCCAAAAAAGGAGACAATAGCACCTCTGAGGGTAATGCTTAAACCAGTCTTAATGGTGAGGATCCTTCTAGTGTGAGGGAAACATCATCAATTCTGAGGAGGTCTAGTAGGCAGAGAAATCTGCCATCTAAGTTGAATGACTTTATGGTTGGTAGTAGTGTTAAGTATGGTCTTGAAAAGTATGTTTGTTATTCTAAACTATCTGGTATTAATTGTTTTTATACTACTTTAGATAAGTCCTATTGTAACACCCAAAACCAGTTTTTAAGTATTTATTTACGAAAAGGCCATTGAGTAGGTTTGACTATGACTTTATAAGTTTAAATACGTTATGTGATTGGTTAGTCAAACCCGGTAGTCAACTATAAGTATTAATACTATGTAAATATTGTGTGTCACAATATTGAAAGGAATGAACTTAAGGGACTAAAGTTGTCAAGTGGTAAATGAGATAAATAAGTTAGTGTGGCCAATTTATGAAGAATAGTATTTAAGGGACCTATTGTGCCAAATGGCTAAACTTGTGCCAACTAACTAAAATCCCTGGAGTTTTCTACACACTCCTCATTTGTTCATGAAGAGGTATGTGTGTCGTGTGTTTTTGAGAGGGAAAGAGGAAGACCAAACTTTGGATGCTCAATTATGGAGAGATTAAGGTTCCAATCAATGAATTAAGCCTTAGTAATCATCCTACCAAGTAAGTAATCTTAATTATGAGTTAATTGAAAAATTAAGGGTTAGGGTTCTTAAAGTTAAATTTGGGGGTTTTTGGGTAATTAATATTCTAAAACCTAAATTGAGGTGTTTGTGATTATGGGTTAAGATAATTAATGAATTAAGATCAAAATTGGTAATTTTGATGATATGATCATGATATGATCATGTTAAGAATAAAAAGGGAATTGGTTATGGTTATGTGTGACTTAGAACACCCTTAATTATTATAAAAATTAGAGTCAATTTTGGGGGTTTTAGTTATATGATCATGGTGATGATCATATGAGAAATTGAGATGAATTGGGTGTATTCTTAGGTTATGTAAACCCTTGTTAATTGTATTTGAATTTATGTGATAATAGGTGCTTGTATTGGTTTGAGTAGAAACTAAGGATTAAAGATGATGATGATGTTCTTGGTGTACTTAGCTTGGAGCTAAGGTAAGTAACCATGACTATAACATGTGTTATATAGAAATTATTGTATTATGTGTTTATGAATAATTATGTTATGGCATAGAAAGGCTTGACATAGAAGGAATGATTAAATGCTAGATGCTTAGTTAAGTGTTGGCAAGGTGTGTTAGTCTAATGGCAATAGACTAATTAAGGTATGTGTATATTGACAATACTAGAAGATGATGATTTGATTATGTGTTAAGATTGGATAACTAATATGTCATGTTATCGATTTGATATGGTTTAAGTTGCCATGATTGGATGATGATTTGTGATGTATTCATAATGCTCCTATGATAATGTTTATATGATTATATGTTATCGTGGGTTACTTACTAAGCGTAAGCTTACCCTTTTAGTTGTTGATGTTTTGTGTAGGTGCTCATGATGCAAGGTAAGGCCTTGATGAAGCCTTAGGATTGGGCACGGGTTGGAAGGTATTGGTTATACGGTTATGCGTAAGTAGAATTACCGAGCTCAACCAATGTTGAACCCCCACAGTTGAAGTGATGTGTTTTATGATAGTCTTTTAAAGTGTCAAGAGTGTATTTGTATTATACACTTAAGTAATGTTTTGGAATATGAAGTTATATGTAAAACGGGTCAAACGGAGTGTTTGGTAAAACCGTAAGTTTATATGTTTTGGGTCATTTAGACCACAAACAAGTATGGATATGATGTATTATGTAGTTTTAATGAATTCTGGAAAGTTTTATCTAATATCGAGTCCGGGAAGTTATTTTTTTGTAACAAAATGTCAAAAATGAGTTTGGTGAGTGTCCAGGAGTAGGGAACCGCCCGGCTGGCCTCCAGCCGCCCGGCTGGCTATCTCAGCCGTCCGGCTGGCTGGGCCTGCAGTTTTCCGAATTTTGTTTTTGCCGTAAAATCCAAACCGTAAGGAGTTAGAACGAGTTCCTTATATCGTTGGAAAGCTTATGGAGTCTACTTTATGATAATGAAACTTTCAAGGGTCTAATTTTAATGTATTTTAAAAATTATATTAAGGAATGACACAAGGTCACTCTTGGTCATACGTTTCCGCAAAGTTTTCGATTTTGGGTCAAATTTTGAGTAGGAAAAAGGGCGTTTCAACTTGGTATCAGAGCTTCGGTCTAAGAGAAGTAGGTTTCCACTATAGGTTTCCTAGACGTAGACCACTCATAGATGCGTATGCCGTAAGTATAAGTAGCAAAGAATGCGAATGCCTTAGTTATAAGGTAGTTAAGTGCTTGCGGCAAATAGAATGATAATGTATGGATATAGAATGATTATTGAATGTGATATATGTTATTTTGTCATATACTAAGGAATATGATTGTGGTTAAAAATGTGGAAAACTTATCGGAGAAGTGTTAAGTATAGAAGTATATGTTTATGTAATGTAAAGTCTATGGTAGGTTATTTAAATATATAAGTAATGTAAGATGTATATGATGATATGAGTTTAAGAAATTCTTGAGCTAAGATAAATGCATATGATTGCATTTTAATAAGTAATGACGAAAGTATATAAGTATGAGCTAAGTAACGTGAAGATGTTTGAATTATGAAAAACTTACTTAAAGAAGAATTATTGTATGGAGGGTAAGCGCGTATATGAATTACTAATAAAGAAATAAAGTATGATAAGTTATAATGTAGAGAACATGATAAAGTATAATATAATAAAATGACATGGTTAAGTACAAGACGTATACGAGTGATAAATAATGAATGCAATCTCGTTGATATATGAAAGAGATGTATGATAAGTAAAATGGGTTGACGAGTGTACCTTACGTTAAACCAAATGAATGAATGGTAAAGAATGACTAGAATCATGTAAATAAATGAAAGAGATGTATTTGATGAATAAAGTAAATTAAATGAGTATATTATAAGAATAACCTATGTAAAGTTTATACGCGAAAAGTTAAGCGAACTAAAATGATGCTTTGGTATAAAAATGAATAAGTTGTCAACTTGGGGTTCACAAGAGAATGACAAATGAAATGTGAAAACATATACGTATATGTAATACATGAGAATGACATTCGCATCTTGTGTAATATAAAGAAAGATGATGAAGTGTGAGCTAGAATTGTGTAAGATAATAAAAATGAAAATGAAAGAGTATATGACAATAAAGATATATAGATGACGAAAAGGGTAAAGAACGATAAATTAAACATAGCTTGGGTCCACTGCTCGATTAAGGTTAGTGATACCACAAGGGTATCGGTAATCGGCAAATCTCTACGGGGAGAAAGCCAAACAATGAAATGTAAAAACCAACGCAAGGTTGGTGATACCACAAGGGTATCGATAATGGGCGAATCCCTAAGGGGAGAAAGCCAAGTTTCCTTCAGGAAAAAATTAAGGAGATTGAATCCAAGACTATAAAAGATGATATCGAAAGTAAATGAGATAGTAATGTGAGATGAATGGAAAGTAATGAAGACTTAAGCAAGTTCGAGTGTTATGTTGGAAGTATGTAAGTAGGATGATTCATAATCTCCTTATTTAAATGGATTGGGACTCCTTTTCATATAAATAAAGAAATTGTGAATCACCGAACCATAAGTTTGTACTTCCTTATTTGCATTGATTGGGACACTTCTCAATAGAAATAAAGAAGTGTGGACAAGTGGGCTTATGTGTTCTCGACAAAATATGATAGGAATTAAGGAAGTAGAAAATGGAAGTCTAAATTAGTTAGATGTCGTAGAAAATAAGATAGGTGAAATAAGAGTTAGAATGCGACTTTTAGTAGAGACTTTAGAGAGAAAGCTAAAGTTTTAGATGTTAGAAGTATATGTTGAAGGATATAAGTTTAAATTAATATTATAATATGCCTTATGGCATGGGGTAATGATCATGATGGTCGCTAAGTATTATTAGCACCCTAATATAAATTTGGAAGGTATAAGACAAAGTATTGAAATATTCCAAGTGACATATAGTCTTTGATGAAAATTTACTAAAAAGAAGTAATGAAAGCGCAATGTTATAATAGAAACGATAAAAAGAATGTCAAGATGGTTACGGTAAATAAGAAAGTATAAGCTAATGTTGGCGAATGATAAATCATTATAACGCAAATTCTCAAGTGACATGTAATAATTGATAAAAATTTAGAAAAGAAATGAACGAGAACATAATGATATAGAGGAAAAGTTATTAAAATGATAGAATTGAAAATGGTAAATGGCACATAAATGACGCTTTTCATAAGAAAGAGCGTAATATATTTTTCGACCTCTCAAAGTTTTGATAATAACAAAATGTAAAAACGTTTATGATAAAAATAAACGTTTACAAATTATTAATCGTAAAATTCTATTTCTAAGATTAGTAATCACTTAAAGTATGAACAAACAAATCATTAAGCATGATTAGTGATCAAGAAAATAATTTTCTCTTAACCATCACATTTTTACCAAAGTATTTCACAAAAATAATTTTACAAAATATTTTCTAATCAAAAAGAAAAGTTTTATTTAAAACTTAATTTTGAAATTCAAAATTTATCCCCAAAATGGAAGGTTCCATAACAGATACAACTTTTCTCACAAAAAGATAAAAACAGGAGCGTAGTCTATTGGGCGGCCCCCAGATATATCTGGGACCGCCTCAGTGACCGTTGGATTTTCCTGCCTATAAATACTACTCCATTCCTAGCAGAAAAACATACCTCTTTGCATGAAATTTTTAGATAATTTTCTCTCTCTAAAAACCTTTTTTCTCTCTCTAAATCTCTTGATCACTAACATCCTTTGATCTGGTTTCAAGTGATCTAATCTCTTCTTCTCATCTCTCCTCTCTATCAAGTGCAAGAGAAGAACATTCGTATTCGTCAAGAAACGAATTGTTATTTAGTGATCTCTCTTCTCTTTATCTAAGTATCAAATCTTTATTGTAACTATCTTGTTAAATTGTATGATTCGGATTGTGTGTGTATCCGATAGTATAGATCTTGTGAGTGTATAGTGCTTGTAAAGTGGTAGATTGGTTATAGCTAAGATTAGGACTCGACATTTAGCTTAGTGTCAGAAAATAACGTAAGCGACGTGTAAACGGTTTTCTCCGCCTGAATGGTGAGGGGGGAGCTTGTTCATAGTGAAATCTTTGATTAGGATACTCTGCGGACGTGAAGTAGGGCAATAGACGAGCTTCATTATATCCGAACCCAATATAAAACTAGAGTCTTGGTTTGATTGTTTTCTTCTCTCGGTCTCTTATATTATTGTGTATTGATATTTTTTAGTATTAGTTTAGATATTTACTTTGTCGATTCATATTGTTGATTGGTTGAACATACAACTCGAATCTAAGTATTTTGAAAGCAAACTTTTAAAACATAAAACGAACATGTAAACTATTCAACCTCCCTTCTGGTTTCTACAATTGGTATCAGAAGCAAATGTCACTCAAGATTTTTAAAATATATTGTATTTTAAAGCTTGGATCGATCTATGGATTTTGAAAAATATCTAGAAGGGCAATCCATGCAAAGACCACCACTTTTTGAAAGTGATAGTTTTATTTATTGGAAAAATAGATTTGAGGCATACGTTAAATCAAAAGATCTTGATCTCTGGCATGTTATTACTAATGGTGATTTTCAACCTGTTCAACAAAATCCAGAAACCAAATTAGATGAGGTTATCCCTTTTGAAAACCAAAGTGACGATCTTAAAAAGAAGCTTGCGAAAAATAACAAAGCTAAAATGGTCATTTACAATGCTTTGCCAAGAAAAGAATACGAAAGAATCTTTATGTGTAATACGGCAAAAGAAATTTGGAAAACTTTTTTAATCACCCATCAAGGTAATAACCAAGTCAAAGATAACAAGATTGACCTTTTGGTACAACAATGTGAACAATTCGTCATTTCTGAAGACGAAACTATAAATAGTGCTTTTGCTAGATTTAGTACTATCATTACTAGTCTAAAAGCACTTGATGAAGGTTATTCTAGCAAGAATTATGTTAGGAAGTTTCTTAGGGCTCACATCCTAAATGGAGAGCAAAGGTCATGGCGATTGAAGAGTCGAAAGACTTAACATCACTGTCACTTGATGAACTCATCGGGAATCTCAAAGTTCACGAGATGATCATCAAGAAAGATTCTGAAATAGTTAAAACTAAGGGAGAAATAAAATCTCGTGCTTAAAAGGATAAGAAAGAATCTAGTGATAAAGTGTGTTCGACTTTTAGAAGTGAAGATGAAGAATACGCCATGGCGCTTAGAGACTTCAAGAAGTTCTTTAAGAGAAGATGTAGATTCGTGAAACAACCTCGGAACGATAAAAAGACATTTCAAAGAAGTCGTGATGACAAGAACGGTAAAAATGATAGAAAATGCTTTAGATGCGGGGACCCAAATCATCTTATTAGAGAATGTCCAAAACCACTAAAAGTAAAGAACCAAAGAGCTTTTGTCAGAGGTTCTTAGAGTGATAGCGGTGAAGAAAATGATGAGAAGGTCAAAGACGAAACGTGTCTTGTAGCTCAAGCATCAAGTGAGGTATGTTTCGAATCCTCTTACTTTAGTGATGAAAACTCATCAATAGATGATTTAGTTTTAGATAATGAATATGATAAATTGTGCAAAATGAGTTTAAAGATAATCACTAAAAACAAAATATTAAAAGCCACTAAAAATAGTTTAGAAAAAGAACTTAGTATTCTGATGAGGTATAGTCTCCCCCGAAACATCCGGACGAAGAAAGTAGCTTAGATGCTTCTGCCAAACTAACAAAGGCTGAACTAAACGAACGCTTTGGAGATGCTAACTTGTCGAAGGACAAGTCAGGTCCAGAGTCACCATCAGAATTCTAGAGAAGCTGGTATGTCGAATGACATATCAGGTCCGGAGTTATTAGTTCTGTCCTAGCGTAGCGGCACCTAAGGAGCAGTCTGACGAAAGGTACAGTCCTCACAAAGGACTACAGTCCTTGGTATGACACAAGGCTGACAGTTTGTACCAAGAGAGAGCCCCACGGTTATGTCCGAACCATACTTTATATTCTTTGCATTTATCTCATACCACCATACTTACTCTTACGCCGGAGTTGGTCTCGGATTCACACCCCGGGGCGAGCTAACGGTGCTCTTTCTTACTTTCAGCTAGGAGACGAAGGACCATGCTCTGAAGGAACCAAGCTGAACTCGATATTTATCACCGTTGAGGTCACTTTTACCAAGCACAAGCAACCTACGTAAATTTACCTCAACATTTGGCGCCATCCGTGGGACCCAGCATCCCAATCTACCTGGGTTTGACAAAAAAGGGAAAAAACATGTCTGACTCGCAGTCACCGGAGGAAGGGGCCAGAAGGGTACTACCGGAATTCAGGGTGACGGGACTACAACCTTGGTCTGTTTCATCCTTCCCGCCCGACAACGGCCACCCCTCTCCCACCCTCGCTAGTCAGATAGAGAACACATCAAGGACGATCAATATCAAACCAAATAAAAGGCCAGGGTTAAAGAAGAAGCCCTATCCATCACCCTTACCAGAGCAAATATTTGCATCGGCAACTCAACAAATGTCACATATTCAAAAGAGAAGCTCCATAAAGCAAAACATTTGTGCTAATCACGAAGGTATACATAAAAGCATAAATGGAAAAAGGACTCAACAAGCGGAGCAAGTCCGGCTCGAAACTATTGTTGGAATGATTAGAGGAAATACAAGCAGGAAAAGACCCCGTGATCAATCTGAGCAATGGTTGGACAACGAGATATCATTTCATTCCACTCCGAGGTGTCAGCTAGTCGATTCTCCCATAATACTTGAAGCACTGATCGAAGGATTCCTGGTCCGAAGGATCTATGTTGATGGAGGAAGCTCCTTCGAAGTTATGTATGAACATTGTTTTCAAAACTTAAGAGCTGAAACAAAGGCAAAGCTTAAATAGTCCAGAACGTCGTTGGTGGGATTTTTCCTGGTGAAGAAAGTTACCCAATAGGAACCATCAACCTAAATGTGACTATAGGAGAACCGAAAAGGCTCCAAACTATACCAATGGAATTTTCGGTCGTTAAAAGCCACTCCCCTTATAACGTCATATTGGGACGGACCGGTCTAAGAAGCTTAGGAGCTGTAGCCTCCACTATCCACTCAATGATAAAATTCCTCACTGCCAACGGGATTGCAACAATGATAACAAAGAGAGAAACTCTTTACGAATTCCGAAGGATGGAAGAAGCACAAGGACCAGCCATGGAAAGGAGGATCACCCTCCCCCGAATACAAGCACCGGGTTCTGTAGGAACGACCAACCAGGGTAAAAAAGAAGGTCGATGGCAAACGCACAAGCAGGAGAGCCAGATGACACCAGACAACCACCACCCAGCCCACCTAAGAAAGACACTCAAACAGATGAAAAAGTTGAGGGAAAGGATGAACACCTTGAAAGGCCACTCGAAAGCAAGCCTCCGTAGAAGGTGGCCATTCATGACGACCATCTGGACCAAACAGTTACTAACGGAGGAAACTTGTTCGTTAAGTGTAGATCCGAACTCATTGAAATATTATGAAAGCATGCCGATGATTTCGCTTGGACTCCGGCAGAAATGACCAGAATTCCCCGCTTCATTGCATAACACGAACTCAAGACGTACCCTCACATAGAGCTGATGGTGAAAAGGAAACGGAGCATAGCTCCAAACATAAGAAAAGTAGTAAAAGATGAAGTATCAGAATGGCTTAAGGCTGGAATAGTTAGAAAGGTACGATACCCCACATGGGTAGCCAACCCTGTTCTAGTCAAAAAACCAGACGACGGCTGGAGGATGTGCAATGACTTTAAAGACTTGAATAAAGCTTATCCTATATCCTTTGCCGAAGATCGATTGGAAGATAGAATCCCTAATGGGGTTCAAGTACAAGTGCTTCCTATACGCCTACAAGGGGTACCACAAAATACAAATAACCAAAAAGGATGAAGAGAAAATGGCGTTCCATACCGATGAAGGAGTCTTTTCTTACACGAAAATGCCCTTTAAAATAAAGAATGCCAAAGCAACATATCAAAGATTGGCCGACACCATCTTTGAAGGACAGATGGGAAGGAACTTGGAGGTATATGTGGATGATATGGTCATCAAAAGTAAGACAGAACCAGAAATGATAAAAGACGTTGAAGAAACATTGTTGACATTCAAAAAGGTAAACATGAAGCTAAATCTCAAAAAATGTTCCTTCGGAATGGAGGAAGGAAAATTCTTAGGATATATAGTTACTTTCGAAGGAATCAGAGCAAATCCAGAGAAAGCAAAGGCCGTAGTAAACATGCCTTCACCAAGCAACCTGAAACAAATGCAACGTCTAAGTGGCAAACTTGCTGCCTTGAACAGATTCCTTTCTAAAGCAGCGGAAAAGGCCCTACCTTGCCTAGACACCCTCAAAAAGTGTACAAACAAAAAGGACTTTCATTGGACAACAAAGGCCGAAGAAGCATTCCAAGAAATAAAGAAACTGATAACGGAGCTACCAACTTTAACGTCCCCAAGGAAGGAAGAAGAACTCATGGTCTACCTATCAGCAGCCAACGAAGCAGTCAGCGTCGTTCTATTAGTGGAAAGACGTGGGAGACAAGCCCTAATCCATTACGTAAGCAGAACACTGCATGGTACCGAAATTAATTACCCACTGATGGAAAAGCTAGTTCTAGCGCTAGTACATGCTGCTAGACGATTGATAAGGTATTTTCAAGTCCATACAATCAAGGTTATCATAGACAAACCCATAAGTCAAATATTAAACAACCGAGAAGCAACAGGAAGATTGGCTAAGTGGGGAATTGAGCTCGAAGCCTATGGCATCAAATACGCCCTAAGAAGCGTGATAAAAGGACAAGTACTCGCCGATTTCCTGACAGACACAATGGCAGAGGACAGCTCTACACAAGTAAAAGCAAGTGGGCCGAACGATACTTTGACAGAAGGAAAAAGCAGGGAAGAGCAGGAAGCCCCGAAATCTAAAACACCTGAAAATTTGGGAATCAAAACAGACATATGGAAACTATATACTGATGGAGCCTCCAATGAGCACGAATCCTGGGTAGGTCTCATCCTGATAGATCCAGAAGGAGCAAAATATTCCTACGCTCTTTGATTAAACTTCGCCAACTCAAACAATGATGCGGAATATGAAGTGCTGCTGGCAGGTTTAAGAATAACAGCAAAAATGAATGTCAAAAAAATGCATGCATTTGTAGATTCGAAGTTGGTAGCAAGCCAAGTGGAAGGATCATACGAAGCAAAAAAGTGAAAAAACCAAGAAATACAAGTAAAAAGAAATACAAGTAAAAAGCCTTAGAAATGATTTGTAGCTTCAACAACTTCCATATAAGCCACATACCAAGGGAATATAATAAAAAATCCGACGCTTTAAGCAAGCTTGCAGTAGTGCAATGTGAAGGATTAACAAAGGGAGTGTTGATTGAGAAACTCAGTGAGCGATCAGTGGATACGGTAGAAGTCAATGCAATCATTAAAGAAGCAATAAGAACTTGGATGACACCGATCCAAGAATATATTGAACATGTAATCCTACCAGAAGATGGTGCCGAGGCACGAACGATTCGAGAAAAAGCACGCAACTACACCATAGAAGAAGGAGTCTTATATCAAAAATCATACTTAGGGCCACTACTCCGATGCATAGGTCCGCAGCAGGCTAAATATCTGATAAAGGAAATACACATGGGGTCGTACGGAATGCATGACGGACCAAGGAGGGCAGGTCATAAAGATATGAATGCTGGATACTTCTGGCCAAGCATGCATCGGGATGCCAACAATGAGATATCAAGCTGCGACTCATGTCAAGTATACGCCACCGTACCGAAGCTGCCAAACAATGACATGATCTCCGTCACTTCAGCATGGCCCTTCCAAAAATGGGGAATGGACATTGTTGGACCTCTTCTTGAGGCTCCGAGCAAAATCAAGTACTTGATTGTAGCTGTTGATTATTTTACCAAATGGATAGAGGCCAAGGCAGTAACTAGCATATCAGGAAATAGGTCTAAAACTTCGCATTTAATAACATTGTATGCATGTTTAGAATACCAGCCACCATCATAATAGACAATGGAACCCAGTTGATTAACGACCCATTCAAGTCTTGGGCAGAAGGACTAGGAATAAAACTCGTCTCTACATTGGTATATCATCCTCAAGCAGATAGAGCTGTGAAAAGGGCTAATCAAAGCATAATGCAAGGAATCAAAACAAGGCTACATCAGGAAGGAGGAGCATGGGTAGAGGAATTGCCAAATGTGTTATGGGCCCATAGGACAACACCCAAAATGAGTAACGGGGAAACACCATTTAGTCTAGCGTATGGTACCGAAGCAGTCATACCTGCAGAAATAGGCATCCCCACAAGAAGAACAATCTAGAGGTCCGATGAAGAAAATAAGGAAGCACTCAGGATGATGCTCGAAGAGCAAAGAAAGATAACGACAATCAGAGAAGCAAGACGAAAACAACAAGTGGAAAAGTATTACAATTCAAGGTAGGAGAATTCGTCCTTCTAAAAAACGAGCTATCAAAAGCAAAAAATACAGGCAAACTTGAACCAAAATGGGAAGTACCATACGAGGTTGTTGAAACATATGGCACGGGTGCCTACAAGCTTCGGTCTATGAAAGGTGTAGAAATACCACGCACATGGCACTCCAGTAATTTGAGGAAATATTACATGTAATAAGAAGTAAGGGAAAGGAGGAAAATTGTTGCTAGACCCTCCGAAAAAACATGTATTTTACATCAGAATCAACAGATCTAATGTACATCTTTATGATGGTATGAAAGAACAACTTTTGAATCCATGAAAACATAAATGCATCGGATGGTTTGCTACCTCCGGATGAAATAATAAGCAACAACAGGGACGAAAGAAAGAAACACATAAGTTTGCCAGTGGAAGGGAAGAAGCACAAAGCCTTCCCCCTCCTACAAAAGCTCTTTGATGAATAGCCATGATTGGTGAGATTCACACTGTAAATATATATAATATATAATAAAATATAAAATATATATATAAGTCTAAAAATCAACAAGATCAATGATACCGAGAAGTAGTATAGAGTGTTCCCGGGTCGTTTATCCCCAACGAGGCTGGAATGGAAAATCGATACAATCGAAGATTCGAGTTTGAATGAGAGAATTAATTTGGGAAGTTGAAAAAGTCAAATTAGACAATAACGAACTAAAACGTTTAAGAAAAACCTAAAAATTATGAATTTAAGCTAAAAAACGACAGCACGAATCCCGAACAAAGGGAGAAAAACCTAAAATCTT
>BQNB010001852.1:0-55271 GCA_026074375.1 Tanacetum coccineum | reverse complement strand
ATACAATCACAGGGATCGAACGTTATTACGTATCGGAGAAGGATTAGGATCTCGCCATATGGTATTATGATTTTTAATTTTTCATAGAGGCGTCTGTAAAGTCAATTTCACTAATATTGCAATTTTTTAATTCATAAGATTCAATTTGATAGAAACTCCGAAATGATGTAATTTTTTTATTATATAAAAGATTAGTTTTAGTCTCTCATTTTCTATACTAGAAATTTTAGTCTCTGAATTTCTATATTAGATAACAAAATCGTTTTACTCTTTTTTCATCAAAAATTAATATCTTTTAAACAGTTAATCATTAAATGAAAAAAATACATCATCGCGGCGAACATTTAATTATCTTTAAGTAGGCTGACACTTTTATATCTTTCGACAAGTTTTTTTTATCGTTTTTCTCATTTTTTAGTCTTTTTTTCTTATGTTATTTTGTTGTTGAAACTTGCATGAGAAATCACATGTGATTAAACACTAAATTCAATATGTAAACATGTAATATAATGAAAATGGACGAAAACGACAAAAACAAGAGGTTGTCGATGAACTTAAACTACACATGATGATCAATGCCCAAAGAATGCAACGGTTATTCCTACTGTTGATATGACTAATGATGGTTTTCAAGTGGTGGTTAACAAAAGAAAAGGTGGTAAACATGTTTTACGACTAGTAGTAGTGGTGTTAACGTCGATAAGTCGGTTTGGCAGCCTATCAATCCGAAGGTCAGATTTGAGTCAAAGAATCATAGAAACTCACCAAAGAATGGAGCTCCCAATATGTCTACTTTTGCTAAAGATGGTTCGAAGCCTTCATCATCTTTCTCTAGTGCTTCCTCAAAGAAGGGAGGTCGCAAGGCTCCTAGTAACTCATCTAATATCCCCACTTCTAACCCATATGATTTGTTATCTCAAGAGTTTGATCCTGAGAATTATATAAGAAGTGAGGGTGATTGATCCGCTCAGACTACACCTTAAAATACATATAATATAATAAAATATCAAATATATAGTAAGGATAGTCTAAAAGCAGAGTCAATGATACCGAGAAGTAGTATAGAGCTTTCCCGGGTCGTAAATCCCCAACGAGGCTGGAATGGTAAATCGATACGAATGAATTGATGATTTGAATTGAGAAACAAATGATTTTGATTTTTAACTAGATAAACTAAAATTAATTAAAGAAAACTAAAATTATTCTACGGGAAACAAGCAGTGGAAAATGGGAATCTTAAATATACTACGGGGAACAAAAATAGTTATACGGATAAATCCTAAACTACGGGGGCATAAATAATGGCAATGAAAATCCTAAGAAATCTACGGGGAACGTAATTAGGCTAAAAATACTTAACTAAAATAATTAAAACTAATAAACTAAATTAAACATGCAATTATAGACTACCGGGAATTAAATCGCAAGCTAAAACTAAAAATTACAAAAATAAAGTCATAAAATTAATTTTAAAATTTAAATAAATTAAAAATATTCTAACTTAAAAGAAAATGTAAAAAATTTCAAAATCGGAGTTAAAAAGCGAACAAAACGGTAAGAAACGAAAAAGTCGAACTCGTAAACGAGCCCGGAACTGAAATTTGGGCAAAAATCACCCTACACAAGTTTTAATAATTTTCCTACAAACTAGTTGATTAAAGAAAATTTTCTAAAAAAGAAAAATAATTTTTTGTTAATTTTTGTATTTTTTATGAATTTTTAAATATTAAATACTAATTAAAACAAAGAAAATAAAAAAAGATAAAAAATAAAAGTCTAAAAATTCTAAAAAAAATCAGATTAAATAAAGAAAAAGTTAACAAAACTAAAAATGTAAAAATGCCCAAAAGTTACTGTAGCAATTAAAAGTAATTAAGCTAATTAAAATTTAACCTAATTTAATTATTTAAATTAAATAAAACTAACTGTGGTTAACCTAAGGGACTAACAGTGAAAGGACACAAGGACTAACGAAGCAATTACCTACTAACCTCAAGAACTAACAGTGTTAACCAACAAAAAGAAAAATTACATAATTGGTCCCTGAAATGGGGCCCGATGTGCAAACTGAGTCCAAAGGCTTTTTAGCCAAAACTCAAAACAGGAAAGTTGTAGAGGGGACTTGGCTTATCATTTTTTACAAAAGGAATATAAGCTGTAATGGACTTAATAAGCTGGAAAAGTGGGCTTTTATCCGGACAGAAGCTAAATAAGCCTAAATAGCTTATTGGCTTTTTGCTTGAGCTAAAAAGCTCAAGACAAGCTGAAAAGTGATTTATTAAACTTAACTAAGTTACTTTTATCTATATCAACCAAATGCAACACAAATAAGCTCTAAAATAAGCTAGAAAAGGAATAAGCTATTTTGACTTAATTATATAAAAGGCAGAAAATGGGGATTTTTAAACCCAAAATAAGCTAAGCTAAGAGGCTTATTAAGCTACCAACTCTTGGGGGCTTAAAGAACTATTATTAAGCTACACTAAAAGCTAAAATAAACTAAGGGCTTAATTCTAATTGACCAATTTAAAGGGTGCTGAATTCTGGTGCTCAGCACCAGGGGAGCAACAGTGTTGGCTGAGGGCTTATTTTGGGCTTATGAAAATAAGCCCAAAATGAGGTTTTATCCAAAATAATTCCCAAACAGTTGTAGAAAGATGGCCAATAAGCTAATATTCAAAATCTGAGGGTCTAGAAAATAATATAAGCTGCTGAAATTGCAGCTTAAAATTGAGGGTTTTTAAAAAAAATTGCAAAGCCACACTTTGACTTAATTTGTCAAAGTAAAGAGGGCAGAACCAAAGTGTTTTAAAAAAAGATTTTAGTGACTAAATCAGGCTCAAAAATGAGAAGCTTAAGCTGTCCCAACAGCTTAAGCTTTAAAGCTTAATTTTTTTATAAGATTTTGACAAAAACTCAAATGTTAACTAAGATTTAAATTTTAAACTAAAGGTTTTGATTTTCTTGGTCAAATTAATCACACACACTCAGCCAAAGGTGGCTGAGTGTTTGTAACCCATAACACCCCCAAACTGACCCATTTTGGGCTTTTACCAAACACCCCCTTAGGTAAGTAAAGATGATGTTTTACTTAGTTTTACTTAAGACTAATTAAGGTAGATTGATGTTAGTGACAGCAGGGTAATAAAGAAACAAGCAAACTCAATTTGTTTTAGGATTAACAAAGAATTTAAAAGTAGGGTGGGGAGGTTGCGTTGTACGCTGGCGGGGAACTTCTTCACCCGTGTGGGGGTTGGAATAGAAGGTAAAAAAAAAGCCGTTGTTTCGTTTTTTACTTGATCGCGACGGTTAGTTAATTTAATTAGTAAATAAAGTTAGTTTAAATTTAAGGGTGTTTTTAATTTTATTATTGATGTATTTTTGTTGTAAATGTTATTTAATACTCTGTTGTGTTTATTAAGTAACAAGAAAGGAAAAAACACTTTTTTTTTCACCAATTTAAACTACGAATTCAAGACGCGTTGACAATTTGGAAAGAAAAAAAGAAGGAAAAGGGGGATAAATTAGAAACTTAAGGTTAGAAGCCTTTTTAACTCGAATAAATTTGCTGGACTTGCTTGAAAAATAATTGAAGAATATAACTATATAATACCACTTAAAAAAGTTAAGCTGAAAGCTTAAGTTACAATTTTAATATGAAAAGTTAAGTATAAAAAAAAAAGTGCTTAAGTTATAGTTAAACTAGTGTGTGAGTCACTTCGGCTTGTTCTCTTGCTCTTTGTGTTTTCTTGATGGGAATTTTTATAAGCCTCAAGTCTTCACAGCTCTTTCATTGTGGTTTCTTGTGTGTGAGTTGAAGCTCAGCAACCAAATCCTGCGACCCTTTAGATTAGCTTGGTGTTTGTTTTAATGCTCCAATCCCGCCCTTTTTGAAATTTTCTGGGTGTTGTGGGGGGGTGGGGAGAAGGGGGGGGGGAAGGAGGCGCTGATTGCGGGAGGGTCGGGGAGGGGGGAGGGGTGGGGGGGATGGGAGGGGGATGTGGGGGGAGGCGGCGGGTTGGTGGAGGTAATTTGCCAACTTGGCAGAGGTTTTAGAGGTTAAGTGGGTGGTTTGGGAATGGGTTTAACCGGCGGGTAAAGGGCGGTAAAAAAGGATGGGTTTGGGTATAATTTAAAAGGATTTAGGTGTTTTGTATCATGTGTATGGTTAGGGGGAAGGGGGGGAGGGAAGGGGGGAGGGGAATTGAGGAAGGTGTGGGATGACTGGGGGGAATTTGATGGGGGGAGTGGTGGTGCGGGAGGGGGGACGAGATAGAGGGAGAGGAGAAGTAAGTATAAGGTGGGGGAAATTAGAGGGAATAAGGAATAGGAAGGGGTGAGAATATTCAATTAATATGAGAAAACAGAAGAGGAATCCAATAATGGTTGAGTGGAGATTGTGGAGGAGGATAACTGGGAAGGGAGGGAATGGTGTAGAAAATGAAAGATAAATCTTTTTCGCGATATATGGTTATAGGATATGGGGTAAGGGAAATGAGAGAAGTGAGATTATAATAATGAGTGGATGAAAGGAGAAAAAGGGGTTGTTGGGGATGTGGGAAGGGAGAATAATTACGTCGTGCAGAATGCGATAGTGCAGTTCATTAGAAAAACCTGACAGGATGCAATGAAGACGTCTTTCATGATTATCCGATTGCATATGTGTAGGGGAGGAGCTATGATTGGGTACAGTGAAAACTCAGAAGCGAATGTGTGTTGTAAATGTAAATGTGAAAAGCTTGTCTATCGGATACGGTTGATAATGAGTTGTTTTCGAATGGTTTTATGGCTACAATGGATATACCCAAAGACCCGTAGATTGCCAATGTTTGTCAGAGTTTTTATTTATCATATGGGTGATAAGGCGGGTGTTTTAGGTTTAGGAATTTATCGGTTCTCCATTGAGATGACTCAGGCAGAAACGACGAGGGATCTACCCAGGAACTATTCCTCTACATAGAGTAGAAAGTCTAGGTATGATTGAGAAAGAAATAAGGAGTAAGAATGTAGTTGGGAGAAAAAATTGTTATCCAAGGCATGAGTTATCACCGGAAACTAAAAGTCCCAACAAAGTGGTGTTAAGTGGATGGTCCGCGTTGGATTGTAACATTGAAGAGGGTTGATGAGAATGAGTAAGAAAGGAAAGATGTAGAGGTCAAAGGTGAAAGGAAAGAAGCACGCTCCAAATATGCCTTAGCAGAAACCAGTGAGGATCAATTAGATTTGTCGGATCGGTGATCTCAAAAGAGTGATGTGCTGAGTTGGAAGACAAGTCATCATGGACCCAGTGATGCAATGCACAACCCTCCTTAGCCACTCAGAATCTCTCAAAAGATTTCTGTTTCATTTCTCACGGAGATCAACACATTTCTATCGGCTTTCTCATTCCGAGATCGTTGATATTGAAAAGGTGGCAGTCCGCTCCAGCCTCCGATTACTCCAAGAGATAAACAAAATGATAGCTACGAAATAAGAGAGAGTCTAAGGGCTCGCTAACGAGATCGCATGTGAGTAATCTCACTAGGAGGCTACGCGAAATTCCGCGAATATATACGCAAATATGGTGTCATCATTTTTTACAACTCATTTGGTATCATTAAGTCCTACGCAGGTTGATCCTTGTGATTAATTGCGCGGAGAAACATCAGAGTGATACTCTTTAGTATTCGTCAGTGAGTAGACTTGGTGGTTGGTGGCAGCCAGTTATTAGGCGTGAGAAAAAAAGGGGGTGTATAAACATGTTAAATAAAGAGATAAGCAGCACAAATGAATGCAGTCTAGCAATGAGAGGCCGTTGTGATGAGTAACGAAAAGAGGTATAATTACTTAAGTATAAGAGTTCTATCATAAGGCAAAAGAATGAAAGTATTTACGAAATGATCGAGGAGTGCGAAGAAAAAGATGAAAGTAAAAAGAGAAGACGTGGTACCCGTGTTTGTCGGTCCGGGTGTGTTAGGCATAGCGTCTGTGTGTCATGGGAGTAGTTTTTGCAAAGGTGTATGATGCTCTGGGGATTTGCGGCCCCCTCTGTGCCTCCGTGTGGATGTTTGTTGATGTCCGGGCGAGTTTGACGTGGAGATTCTGTGTGTAGTGGTTGTATGTGTTTTGATGGACGGGGGTGGCTGTTTACTTTGGTATGATGGGTTTGTTGTTTTTTGGTTACATAACGTCGTCTTGGGCCCCATGGGGGACGAGAGTGTTTGGAAGTTTTGATTTGGTTACTCACGGAAGGTTGGTTATGGAGGCTTGTGGCTCGGGGACTGGGGGCAGGGGGCGGGTGGGGCTACGGTGGTAGTGTGGGTGGGTCATTTATTAGTGTAAGACGTGTCACTATTCAGATGTCCTCCGTGTGTTGGGTTATTCCCGCATATATTTGTGAGTATATAGGTTTTTAGTTTAAAGCGTGTACGATTTGTGGCACATTGTTACAGTCGCATACCGATGGCAGTTTCAATAGTTTAATCGGGGTCTGATTAACCTGCCCTTATGGTCTGTGTTAGTTGTAAGTGATGGTGATGTAGTTTTGTTTAGTTATCAGTTTCTGATCTAACGGTTTTGGAGTGTTAGTTTCATCAGAGGTTAGTTTTATGAGTTTGAGTTCTTGTTTCAAGTAGTACGTTGAGTTTTGCGTGTTGAGTTTAAGGTTAGGCAAGAGGTCGTATGTCAGATTTTGTTAGAGTGGCCGTTTAATGTTCAAGCCCTAGCTGGTTTTTCAGTTGTTTCACTAGCCTTCTCTTGTGTTTTTTTTTTATTTTTTATTTTTTTTTGTATTTTTTATTTTAAACAATTTTTTCTAACTTTTTAAAATTTTTTTTATGTTATTTAATAGAGAATGGATAAAATAAAAAAAAAAAAACGGAAGTCTAGTTAGAGTGTTGTTTTCAGTGTTAAAGTTTAGAGAAAGAAAGGCAGTTTAGTTCGTTATGTTTATGTGTTGGTAATATAGAGTTAGTCATTCGACAAAAAAATGAAGATAGAGAATTGTGAAAGGGAAAATAAAATAAATATATGATAATCGAAATAAGAAGAAAAATATAAATTAGGCAGTTTGAGAGTAAGTTAAAAAAAGATTAAAAAGAACAAAGGAAAGAAAAAATAATTTTAAAATAGTTTAGATTAAAAAGAGGAAGAAGTTGAAACAAAGAAAAGGGAGTAATGTTCTTAGTAGTTCTTTAGTTCTAGTAACCAAAAAAAATAAAAAAAAAGATGTTCAAACGGAAGATAAACATAAGCATAAATGTTTTTTCATTTTTTTTTTGTTAAATCTCTAAAAGTGGAAAAAGAAACAAATAAAAAGAAACGATAAGTTGAGTTTTTATGTGAAGAATATAAAAGAGGCGAAAGGGGCGTATAATAAAAAAGGAGCGGTTTAGGCTGGTAAGAAAACAGAAAAAGGATGTTTGAAATAATAAACGTGGGAGAGGGGAAAATTACAGGTACGTTACAGTTTGTTTTATGTAGATCGTTTTTAATAATAACAAAAATGTTTTCGATTCACCTTCTCTCTTTCTTTTGGATATTCAATTGTCGGTACTTTATTAAAACTTAGTTTAAAATTGATCATGTTATGTTACCTATTGTTTTTTTCTGTTTTAAAAAAAAAATAAAATAAAAATGTTTTGGGCTCCTATTTCTTCTCCCTTTGCAGGCTTTTGTTCTGGCGTCACTGGGTGGGGTTGGTTCTTATTGGGCCCCCAACCACATTTAGCTTGTGGTTGGGTTTGTTTTGTGGGGCCCACAAACATCTGCCAATAAGGATTGTGGGCTTGTATTTGGGCCCACTGCAGGTCCTATTGTGTTTTTGGTCTGTCCTCCTATCATGTTGGAAATCCTTCTTGGAGCCAACATCTATCAAGCTTCTTGGGTAGTGTGACTGTTGCGACGAGATTCTATATGAATGCAAACATGCGCGCGCGCTCAACTAGGATCATAAGAAGAGAAGATTGTAAGCGCGAGTTCTTATATGGTCTAAGTAAAAGGCTTTGGTTCGCAGTTAAAATGAATTGACGACCCTCATGTTCAGTCAATATAGTAACTATCTGATTCACGTCGCTGTTACTATGTTGTTCGTGTGCTTTGAGCGCTCGGGTAAACAGATTTGCTTAGTGCGCTATAGCGTAAACGCGGGTGTCAAGGATCTGTGTTCTGTTTTGAGATGTCTGCACTGATCACAGGCCGTAATTATTCTGATTAACAGGCGGTCGAACCGTGGTTATGCAACCATATTGACGAAGTGACAAAGGACACACTTCGAGAGACTGATCGTAGGCGCCAGGACCAGATGGTAGAGACTCTCCGAGTCATCAGAGATATGAGGCGAGAGATGAGCGACATGCAGGCTGAGTTGTTAGCACTGCGAGAGCAGCAGAGGAGAGCTAGACAGCCAGGACCAGAGGCTAGGATTCCAGATCACCAGGAGGCTTCTGGGGACGCCGACAGTCACATCTAGTGATTTATGTTATTGTATTTTGCTAGGACATTGTACAGGCATGTTAAGTATTAGGGGTTCACCCCGCTAGCATAGCCTTAGATCTTTTGTATTGTATTACGTGTACTCAGACGACTATTTCATGTAAAATTTTCAAAGTTATGAATGAAATGGATGTGTTACTTTGTACTATATACTTCTCTTGTGTGGATTATCTCATCTATATATTATTATATTCTGTCATATAACCTCATGTTTTGTCTTTTGTGATCTAGACAAATCATGGCACCTACAACCAGAAGAGGACCAAACACTCCAGTCAACGACACCAACCCAAACAACATGACCCCCGAATCCGTCCAAGCAATGATCGACCAAGCTCTATTGCGAAACTCCACAAATGGGGATGGAAGCCACAGTTCGCACGGAGATAACCGAAGGAACGTGCAAACTGCGCGTCCTTGTTTTTACGCTGATTTCATGAAGTGCCAACCTTTGAACTTCAAAGGGGCTGAAGGCGTAGTCGGTTTAACTCGATGGATTGAAAAGATGGAATCGGTTTTCAATATCAGTGGTTGTGCCGTTGAGAATCAAGTTAAGTTTGCCACCTGCACTCTGTTAGGTGCTGCCTTGACTTGGTGGAATGGTCAGATAAGAACCTTAGGTCCAGAGGCATATGCCATGACTTGGGAAGTACTCAAGAGAAAGATGACGGACAAGTATTATTCGCAGGGTGAAATCAAGAAACTGGAAATCGAGCTGTGGAACCTAAAAGTCAAGGGAAACGACGTACCAGCGTACACTGTGTTAGCCGTGATATTTAGTAAAGTGATGGTCATTAAATATTCCCGAGCCTTGTATAAGTAAAACGTAGTTTTCGGGAATTTACTTAAGCTAGTTGGGCCTAGTTGTCGGGCTCAAGCCCATTTGTATTTTGATCCGGCCCAACACAAAGCCCACTAGAATAGTCCACTCTTGGAACTATTTAATGCCCTCTCCAAGTGTGGAGAGGGTGTTGTTGCTTCTCATTTTTCTTTTGTGAAACAAGTAACCATTTTTCTTTGTTTTTACTTTCTCTCTCTAAAATCTATTTTTCTTATTTTTGTGTTTTGGTGATGAAATGATATCCTAACAACGATGATGATGATACTGATGATGAGAATGAGGAGCCCATTGAGGACGAGGAGGAGGAGGAGCACCTAGCTTTTGTTGACTCTTCTGTGATACCTGTTGTTGACCCTGTTCCCTCAGTTGGGGATATAGAGGCATTTGAGACTGATGAGTCTGCACCTACACCTAGATCACCTCAGACTAAGGTCCTTTTTTCTTAGACATGTCTCCGTAGGGCACGGAAGATTGTCAGACTTAAGCCACCTATGTTAGCATCTATGGAGGCACGCATTGCTGAGCATGCTGCCGCACCTATACCACCCACCAGCCCTGCTTATGATCAAGCGCCATTAGGTCATAGGGCAGCCATGATCCGTATGAGAGATGACATCCCCAAGGAGGACATGCCACCTCAGAGGAAATTTGTACTTACTGATCCCTCACCTGGGTGTGATGTAGCAGAGAGTTCTGCTGCTGCTACTAGACCACCTAGAGGTGAGTATGATTTTGTTGATACTGTTGAGGCAGGACAAGGTTTGATTCGTAGTCCCAGTCATGATGCCCAGACTATTGCTAGAGCTGCTGACAGAGCAGAGGATGTTGGTTATGTTAGAGCTTTACAGGCTTCCAAGCATAGGATGATGACTTCCATTGACGAAGTCAACTTGAGGGTCAGCTACCAGGCACAGGTTCACAGGCGAGAGAGTAAGGATTTCTATACACAGCTTCATGATGCTCGAACTGACCGCAAAGACATTAGACTCAAGATTGATGTAGTAAGAGGCCAGAGGACTGCTTACGAGATAGAGTTGCATGAGGTACACCAGGCTTATCTTAGTTTCGAGGCTCAGAACAGGGCATTATTGGCACGACTTGAGACACTAAAGACTCACATAAGTCGTATGGAGTGGCAGCGCCAGAGAGCTGAGGATCATGTAGTTAGACTATTGATGCGTACCTAGGTGATAAAGGCTAGAGCTCAGATTGATACGATGGAGGACATCGGTAGTAGCTGTTAGTTATACTTTTCATTTCTAGCTATCTTGTATAGTCTATTAAGTTGTATGGGTAACTCCCAGCTAATAGACTTTAGGACGTATTTCTCATTAGTGGTTATTTTATATCCAAACAAATCATGTATGATTCGATATTATGTTATGAAATGTTAATGTATTATGTTATGGTTAATCTCATTTTATTCATTCCCCATTGTGTTGTGGTGTAGTAATTATTATCATATCCATTTGTATCGACATTGTGATTATATCTCACGTACATTGTATAATTGTGATTAGTAGAATCTTGCCTGTAACAAGACAAGGAGCAAACGACGCCATGACTCCAGAATCTATTCAAGCTATGATCGATCGGGCAATCTAAAGAAACTCTACCCATATTCAGGATGATGCAAGCCAAAGTTCGGGTGGAGGACTCAAAAGGCTGTGCAACCTACACGTGTCTGTTCCTACACCGATTTCATGAAATGCTAACCATTAAACTTCAAGGGAACTGAAGGCATTGTTGGTTTGTCTCAATGGCTCAAAAATATGGAATCAATATTCCACATTAGTGGTTGTGCCATTGACAAGTAAGTGAAGTTTGCTACCTGCACTCTGCTAGGTGCTGCACTAACCTAGTGGAATGGTCATGCGAATATTTAGTGTGCTAGCGTGAGTTCGCAAATAATAAATAACATGTGGGTTATACGCAAAGGATGTTGCGTATAACGACGGGTGTAGTGCTAAATATAGAGGACCAAGCGACGTGACCTAGTGATGAACGAGGGTTGGGAAAACGTTCGAATATAAGGAAACCCCCACGTAAACTATGGTGGTAAACACGATGAGATGGTGTGGGAACATGTATATGACATTGATAAACATTTGCATGCTAGGGATCGCGATTAGAACATGTTAAACACATTGTTTTGGGTGCTAGACAATTTAACGAACCACATGAACACACTAATAAACCATTTGGACCCTTCTTGGGCTACGCGACCCATCCTTACGAGCCCACAAGGCCCATAAGCCACAATAAGCTAGAACGGCTTAATTATGAGCTTAAGCGGCTTATGAAAATTACTATGGGCCTAAGATAAGCTAGTGGACACTAAAAGAGCAAGCCCGAACCACTAGGACCCTCATCGGGTTGCTATCAAGCCCAACAGGCCCAATAGTGGGGCCCGTAAGTGACAATAAGCTCAACGAGCTTATCAAAAGTCCTACGAGCTTATTAAGATATCAAAAGGGCTTATCGAACTCATCATGGACCCCTAGGATCTTCGGGTTAAAGTTATTGGGCTAGCCGGCCCAATAAACTCGAATAAGCTTAAACAGACTCGAATAAGCTCGAACGAGCTTATCTTTCAGCTGAACAGCTTATGAGCTTCCTAATAGTCCTAGAAGGAGCATTGGACCCGAAGAAAACAAACTCAGACCCTCAGAAGCCCAATAATCGGGCCAAGCAGGCCCAAATGAAAACACTAATTACTTTTAAAAAAAATTTTTTTTTTTCCAAAAAAATAAGCTGAAAATGAAACAGAATAAGCTAAGTGGAACCAAATGGGAAATAAGCTAAAATGCCTAAGGAAACATTAAGACCCTATTCGGGTTAAGCTATTGGGCCCGTAAGCCCAATAAGCTCGCAATAAGCTTCAATAAGCTCACCGAGCTTATTGTAAGCTTAACAGCCCCATAAGAGCTTATTAACGATATTGGACTTATTAAAACAAAAATAGATCGTTAGAAACCTAAACGGACCTTAAACTGGCCCAACTAAGGCCCGTTACGCCAAAAAAGCTCGTAAGGCTTATTTTGTAAGACGAAACAATTTATAACTTAAACAGCTTAACCAAGCGAAATGGCCACTCGTTGGGATTTATCGGAGTTAAAAGGGATTTCACAAGTCGAGGGACAAAATGTAAATTTTGAAACATAAAGGGGGTTAACAAAAAAAAAAAATATAATCACTTCTTTGTATTTCATACTCCATGACACTCCAGAAATTATTTCGGAAACTTAAGGATTTAAGTGTAAGTTATAAGGACTTAAACTACGTTGTTGTAACTTGAAGGACCGATATTGTAATTAACGAAAGGTAGAAGGTTATAACCTGTCACTTTTTCGAAAACTATAAAACCATAAGGACCATTATCGTCACACTCACGAAACTAGGAAAATAATGACTAGAGTTGTGAATGTTGAAAACCAATAATAAGTTTAATAAATATTAAAACTTGAAGTCACTGTAAATAATAAAACACTAACCACTCGGTCGGACACAATTGAAGATATTCGGACATCGAACTGGTCTAATAACAAGTTAATAAATAATGTATATATATTAACGTGATATCACAGTTTCCTTGGAACCATCAAAATACTAAAAACAATGATCATTTTGCATCACTGCACAAGTGATATCGGTATATATAAACTATAAAAATGAAATTTTAGTTTAATACCAATGATTCGTTATTAATAAAGTGAAAACTAAGACTTGACCGAACTTGACTTAGGTAACTTAACGGTGTGATCCACTGCTTACTTGGATTATTTGTTATCATTCAGAGAACGACCGGCTAAGGTGAGTTCATAGCCCCCATGCTTACAATTATTTTAAATGATTACATCTTGTGGTGAGAACCATGCTTTTTTTACAAACTGACGCAAGTGGTACAGTTTATGCCATGAATTACGTGTTAGCCAATAGTTACCCTAACCCCTTTATTCCATGATCATGAACTGTTAATTGCATAATGTGATTGGGAAAAATACATCGTGCGGGCGCGATATGTTATGTGATAGATCCTAATAGGGAATTGACCATCCCCGTTCGGGTGACTAGCATCACTGGGCACGAACGCATACCATGTCGTAATCTGGGATGTTTTTGCAGGTTAGACACATCATTCACGGATACTTGTTGTTAATTAAAATTGCATCCATACATGTCGAGCTAACGGTGTCATGAGCATAGAAACGGAAATTTACTATTTATGATGTTTGCATTTGTGCTTAATCTTCACTTGGAAATCTTCGGTCTACCATAGATTTACATAAACCTTATGAATTCACCAACTTATGTGACGTTTTACGCATGTTTTTATGTCAAATAAGGCACGAGGTGCGATGATACATTGGGAGTCAATAATTGAAGAGTCAACACTTAAGATTTTGGGTCTTATTACATCTTGGGGACAATTGTTATAATCCGGAATCTATTATCTATTTTGTTTAACCATTTGAAGCTGATGACTTATGGAACAAACAAGTAATTTGTTAATCCAATGTACTTTTCAAACGGCACGTTTAGTATCGTATCAGAGTTCTTGTGCTCTTGATACCCACTAATGTAACGCCTTCGGATATTCAACATTCTGCTAGCATACTCAGATTTAGGGGTTACAATCTAATACAAATTCAAGACATAATAAGCTGATATGAGGCAATTTAAGCAAAAATTTATACTAATAAGCAATAATAAGCACTTACAACAGTAATTTGAGTTATAAGAGAGAAAAGATGAATAATCTTGTTCTTTGCTAAAACTGAGTGAACCTGAAGCTCTAATTGTCTCAGCTTATTGTCAATAAGCTGAGATTAAACCCACAAGCTCATCATTGGCCAGTTTGTCATCCATAAAACTCAAATAGCTCATAAACTTTTAACATAATATTTAGAAATTTGGACTTTTATTAAGACTTTGAAGAAATTACAAACTGAGGCTATGATAACAACATTAAAAAGATAATTAAGTTGAAAATTACATAAGCTTAAAAACATAAATTAAAACAAAAAAAAACTGAACTCGGCTAACTATGTCTTCTTTCTCTTATATAGGTTGAGAGACTTCTTTGTATTGTGTTAGTTGTGTTTGTGTGGTGAGAGCAAACCAAAAATAATCTTGGCCATTGATAGTCCCTTGTGCTACTTGATTTCTTGGCAGTCATTGGATCTTGTCTTGAAAATAGTAGGATTTCCAAATGGGATTAGGGGTTTAGTGGAGGTGAGGGTTTAGTTTGATCCATGGTGTATTGGTGTGAGGTTGAGTGTTATAGGGAGAAGGAAAATGTAGACAGGTTTTGGGTTTTGGTCATGCTGGAAAATTGGATTAGGGTTTATCTGGTTTATTTTGGGAAAAGGGGAGGTTTTGGTAGATTAGGTAAGTTTGGTCCCTCAGTGCGTTATATCAATTGCAATACACGTCCTTGTGGTGTACAAGTTTAAGGACTTGGCAGGATAAGCCCTCCAAGTCATATATATTAATGACATAGGAGGTCCTTTTGAGATACAACTTTGAGTGTTTTGCAGTTTAGCCACCCCTCAGTTAAATTTTCAATAGAATTGCAACTTCAGTCCTTGTAATTTCCACCATGATATACAAACGTGTTGATTGGCGATTTTGGTCCCTCAAGTGTATTTCCTTCATTAGTTGACTTTGACTTTGTCGGGGTTGACTTCCTGATGACTTTATACCCATACTTTTAGAATTTCAGCTCTATCATTCCGTGCTTGGTTTGTCCGATTTGGCTTTGTTTTTCGTCCTTTTATGAATACCCGGTACCTGCACAGCACAAACACAAAAACAAGCATATATATGGGTATAAAATATGTGTAATTAAGCACATATTAAATCCCCCATACTAAGATAGTGCCGTGTCCTCACGCAATGTTATGAAGTAAACATTTACGAAACCAAGAATCTCAATCCCCCTCGACTAATAACCTCAAAAAGTAGCTAAGTGTTCGTCAAGGGGAACTAAAGAATCAATAGCTTTGACAAGTCCCATTTCACCATTTTTATATGTACAACTAACTATCCCTAATATTTTTGGAATATTTTCCCATTTTCATTTACTTAACTAACATTATATGTCTTCTATATTATTAACAACACTGGAATCATAGAATGAAAGCCCCCAATAGAATAATCTACGGATTCTTGACGATAAATTCCATGTCCTTGATTTTCACTATCCCCCTAAGCTAAGCAAATTAAAACGAAATCACCGTTAAGTACCAGAAAAGAAGCTAACACAACTTAAACTAAGCTTGACAACTTTTCTTTCCCGACAATTATTCAAATTAGAGTGATGTGCTTAATTTTAATTAAATTTTAGATCGACAATTTTAGACAGTAGTACAGAATATGTGTCATAAAACGATAGTTTTTTGAAGAAATCAGTAAAAGACTAGAT
The DNA here is from genome assembly GCA_026074375.1 of Tanacetum coccineum. Classification (NCBI taxonomy): domain Eukaryota; kingdom Viridiplantae; phylum Streptophyta; class Magnoliopsida; order Asterales; family Asteraceae; genus Tanacetum; species Tanacetum coccineum. The sequence goes on along the minus strand of BQNB010001852.1, from coordinate 39,531 downwards.
CACACCACCAACAGCATATTCTCAGATAGATCCCACCGAGTTCGACAAGTTTATCTGTTGAGACCCCACAGGAGAGTGTTCGCAATGTAATAGCGGAATACTCCACCTTTTAGGCAAATTTTTCTTAGATTTACCGCTAAATAAACAATACTACTCAAAGCACGCAAACATCAAAAATTTAATGATCTCATTGGTGCGATTATTCCATGTAGCGACCTTTCTTCTCGGAACGTCCCAGCCTCATCAGCTAAGTGCCCAGGTTTTTGACACCCCAGCGGAGAATACTTAATCGAAATAATCTACCGACGGCAACCACAACTTTTGAAGTCTTAAAGCAAGTTATTCTTAGTTCAAAATTATACTTGAGTTTAGAAAAAGAAATCTTAACCATTAAATTTTCATTTATTGCTATATACATACTATAATACCGCCATCATTTACATGACTACAACATCGGCCACGCCTCCGACAAGATGTAGTGACTTAGTCTGACGACGGTTTCTTATTGATAATACTTAAGAATGCACTTTGGCATTTATTATCTCACTATGGGCTTTGTTTTGAAGACTGCAACATCGGTTGTGAGCCGGCAAGATGCAGTAAACCTTTATCAGCACCACAGTTTATATTTTTCATCATTCCTTTTTTTTCATTTTTCATTATTATTTTTTATTTTTTTTTTTGCAACATATTTTTCGTAATAGAGAAAATTTCGTTTTAGAAACTCAAGTATAAAGGTGAACTAAGATGAATATTTTCGTTTCCGAAAGAGCTTCTTTTTAGAAAATGTCGGTTTAAAGTTAAAGCAAAATTAAGCACGTTTATTAGTCAGGTTAAGAGCTTTTGGGAGAAAAAGCGACAAGTTACACTTATAAGCTTTTAAGATATCCAACTAATCCTTGTTTAGCATCCTACTTGTAAATAACACTATCATTTTTCGTTCTTCGCAAATTTAAAATCCCTAATAAAAGGATCCGCGAATGCTTAGCCTAATAAACTTTCGTTTATTAAATGGTTAAGGAACAAAGCTAGGGCTCAACACGCCCGATCGAGTCAAAATTTATTCTCATTCTACCCATTGGGAAAGTCAAAACTGTGACAAAACACTTATTTTATTTTTGAATTTTTTTTTTATTTTTTTGAAGTTTTGATGGTAAAAACTAGATTACGTGATAACAATGGCTGCAGGCAAATTCAAATCGAAGATTCCCCCCCCCATACTAGAACTAAACATCGTCTTCGATGTTTTAAAGGTGTACCTACGTAAATCTAAGGCCGTTTATTAAGTGTGCCAAAAGATAAAACATTAGTCGATTAGATTTGGATATTGGATTCCCAAAATGAAGCTGAGGATGTGAAACTCTTGTGGATGAAGGGTGAAACTGCGAGCACGAGAGTCTTCACAATCTGAGAAATCCTGGAAATCCTAGACATACAACACAAAACACACAAAACACGGACAAAACACGGGTAATGGAAGAGGTAAGCCTCCTCACACAAAAACACTTATTCATTACTACATAATACTGCTACTGATAAGCATGGGGTGCCTCCCACGAAGCGCTTGTTTAAGGTCGCTATGCTTGACCCGTCCCCGAATTTATTGGTCCATGGGGAACGTCTGGAGATCCGGGACTACCAATTGTGGTACGTCCCCTCCAAAGTAGTGCTTCAAACGATGACCATTCACTTTGAAATTTGGCCCGGAGTTTTGGGATAACTCGACAGTGCCATATGGAAAAACTTGGGTTACAGTGAATGGTCCACTCCAGCGGGTCTTAAGCTTGCCTGAGAAAATCTTTAATCTAGAGTTAAAGAGGAGGACTCGATCACCGACGTTGAAAACGCGGTTCTTGATCTTAGAGTCGTGAATCCTCTTTGTTTTTTCTTTATAGATCAAAGAGTTCTCATAAGCTTCATCACGGAGCTCATTAAGTTCATTCAGTTGAACTTTCCTATGGTCACCAGCGGTTTTCAGATCAAAGTTTGTATGTTTTAAGGCCCAGTAGGCCTTGTGTTCTAACTCAATTGGCAGATGGCAGGCTTTTCCGTAAACCAGCTTATATGGAGTACACCCAATGGGTGTTTTGTAAGCGGTGCGGAAAGCCCATAAAGCATCATCGAGCTTATCTGACCAAGAGGTACGGTTCTCTCCTATTGATCTCTCAAGAATTCTCTTCAAGCCCCGATTGGAAACCTCGACTTGTCCACTTGTTTGTGGATGGTATGCAGTGGAAAGTCGATGGGTAACTCCATATTTAAGCATCACCTTGGCAAATTGATCATTACAAAAATGAGTGCCTCGGTCACTGATAATTGCTCGGGGAGTTCCGAATCGGGCAAAAAGAGCTTTCAAAAATCTTACTACAACCCTAGCATCATTGGTGGGGAGCGCTTTCTCAACCCTTTTTGAATAAATAATCAACCGGCCAGATGATGTATTTGTTGCCTCTGGATGAATGGGGAATGGCCCCATAAGTCAATGCCCCATACGCAAAGATTTCACAAACTTGGATGAATTTTTTGTGTGCATCTCATCCCGTTGTGAAAATATTTCCTTGACGTGGCAAGAGTTGCAGTTTTTATACTACCTCATGTGGCAACTTTGTAATAAGAGGCCCAAAAGAATCCGGAATCTAAGACTTTCCTTGCTGTGTGTTAGCACCGTGATGTCCACCGGTGGGCCCATCGTGGTCAAGCCATGAGGATGTCATGGTCTTCCTTTCTCAAAAACACAACGACGAATAAACTTTGATCCCACAATTTTAAAAAAGACAGAAAGGGATCTTCCCAGAAATACTGCTTCACTACTTGGAAGAATTTTCTTTTCTGCTGGTTAGACACCAATTTGATCAGCGAATTTCACCGCATGGTAGTTCTGTCGAAGTCAGCAAACCATGGGTACTAGCAACAAGAACAGCAATCACACTAAGAGTTTCAAGAGGAAACCTTTTCATATCTTTCCTTTTGGATCGAGTTCATTTTCGTGAGGATTCCTAATCGAATAGATGATCAGCCGCTAGGTTCTCAGCTCCTTTCGTGTCAACTACATCAAAGTCGAACTCTTGAAGGAGCAGAACCCATCGGAGCAATCTCGCCTTAGAATCTTTCTACAAAGAGATACTTGAGGGCGAGAATGAACCTATACACAGTCTAAATGTTCATGACAAGGTAAGATCGGAATTTTTCGAATGCGTACACCACGGCTAACATTTCTTTCTCTGTCGTGGTGTAACGTGATTCCGCCTCATTCATTGTTTTACTTGCATAATGTATAGGCCTGAAATGTTTCTCATGACGTTGCCCCAAGACTGCACCTAAGGCAAAATCGCTTGCATCGCACATAAGTTCAAATGGTTCATTCCAGTCTGGGGCAATCAGGATTGGAGCCTCGGTTAGATTCTTTTTGAGAGTGTTAAATGCTTCAATACACTCTTTGGAGAAATAAAACGGAGTCTCTTTTTCAAGCAAATGGGTCATGGGACGGGCTATTTTTGAGAAATTCTGGATGAATCTTCTATAAAACCCGGCATGCCCAAGAAAACTACGGACACCTTTTACAGTAGTCGGGTGAGGGAGCTTGGCGATAACGTCAATCTTAGCTCGATCAACCTCAATTCCCGACTTTGAGATTTTATGTCCAAGAACAATGCCTTCCTTAACCATGAAATGGCTTTTCTCCCAGTTTAGAGCTAAATTGGTGTCTTCACACCGCTTAAGCATCTTTTCCAAATGGGTTAGGCATGTAGAGAAAGAACTTCCAAAAACCGAAAAGTCATCCATAAACACTTCCATCATTTTTTCGATCATGTCGTGGAAGATTGCCATCATACATCTCTGGAATGTGCCTGGTGCATTGCAGAGGCCAAAGGGCATGCGGCGGTAGGCAAAGGTTCCGTATGGGCAAGTAAATGTTGTCTTTTCCTGATCATTTGGGGGTCGAAGGAATTTGAAAATAACTCAAGAACAATCGAGATAAACAATAGTATTCGTTTCCCGTAAGCCTCTCGAGCATTTGGTCCATGAATGGTAGTGGAAAGTGGTCTTTTCGGGTGGCTTCATTCAACTTTCGGTAGTCAATGCATACCCGCCATCCCGTAACGGTCTTTACGAGTTGCATCATTGAGTTTTCGGTAGTCGATGCAAACTCGTCATCTCGTCACCAACCTAGTGGGTATTAACTCATTTTCTTCATTTCTTACCACGGTTATGCCTCCCTTCTTAGGGACACAATGAACCGGGCTCACCCAGGGACTGTCAGAGATAGGGTAAATTAACCCGGCATCAAGAAGTTTGATAACTTCTTGCTTAATAACCTCATGGATTTTGGGGTTAACCCTTCTCTTATGTTGAACTATGGGTTTGGCATTTTCCTCCATCAAAATCTTATGGGTGCAAAACTGTGGATCTATCCCCTTAATATCAGAAATCTTCCTAGCTATGGCATGTTTATGTGACTTAAGAACCTTGATCAGGGCGGCTTTATCCTCGTCTTTTAAGTTTTTAGCGATTATGACGGGTAATTTGTCATCATCCTCCAAAAACACATACTTAAGATGGGATGGTAAGTCTTTGAGTTCTAGGTCGGGAGGATCTTCACATGAAGATTTAATCTTTTCAGGCACATTAATTTCACAAACTGGAGACGGAGAGAGATTTGGGTCACTATTGATTAGACTTAACAATTCCTCAAGGTAAACAGTATCTCCCTCAGAATCATAGATGCCGTCAACACCCGGTGGTATTGAATCATCGTGTTCAAGAAATGCATCGATATCTTCCATTAGAAAATCACTTCCTCCGAAGGAAGTAAAAGATGGAGAGCGAGAATCGATCATAAGGTCCGAAGAGGAAGTGGGATTGCCACTTTCAGAAATTTCAAGTACATCTTGAACATATTCTTCACAAGCTATGTCAATAACATCGACTCGGTTAACCGATTCAATGATATTGTAGGAGAAAGTCTTAGTATTATTATTTTTTATTTTATTTTCTTAGTATCACCAACTTTGAAGGTCACGGATTGGTCATCATGTCTAAGGGTCATTTGTTCACCGTGAACATCTATCAAGGTACGTGTCGTTCTCAAGAAAGGTCTTCCTAGAATTAGGGGAACCCGAGGATCGGCAACGTAATCAACGACCACAAAATCGGCAGGAAAGAAGAACGTTCCAACTTTCACGAAAACATCCTCGGCGATGCCGGTTGGAGTAGAAATCGTTCGGTCGGCAAGTTCAAGTATCATTCGGGTTTTGGTCAAAGCTGGGAGATTTAGTTCTTTCCAAATGGAGAGAGGCATTAGGTTGATGCTTGCACCGAGATCGGCCAAGGCTAAGCATTCATTCATCTCCGGAAAATCACACGGTATAAGAAATCTACCGGGGTCTCCAAGTTTCTCGGGAAACTTTTTTAGGATAACCGCCGAGCAATTCTCGTTTACCGGTGTCTTTGTCAACTCAATTATCTTATCTTTGTCATTGAGGAGTTTTCTAAACATTGGTGCAAATTTGGGCATGTGTAGGAGAGCGTCCGCGAAACTTAGCTCGAAATGGAGATTCCGAAAAATCTCCATAAATTTTGAAGCTAGAAGATCGTCTTTTTCACGGAGCTTCTCTTTGTTGGCCCTTGAAGGATAAGGCAATGTTGGTTTAGTCTTTGAAGCAACAACGGGCTCACCAATTTGGTCATTAGTTTGGACCACCGGAGGTTGGATGTTTTCGGTGCTTGGTTGCACCGTATCCTTTGTCACCTCGGGTTCATTTTCCATCTCTTTAGGAAGAGAAGAAATTTGAGGTCCATTATAGGAAACACCGCTTCGGGTAGTGATTGCTTTCACATCACCTTTCGGGTTAGCAATGGTGTTGCTTGGAAGAGAACCCGAGCCCGAAGTAGAAGCGGTATTACTATTCACGAATTTGGTGATCAGGTCCGTTATATTTGCCATTTGATTTTGCATATTTTGCATAACCGCGTCATTAGCTTTGACGTAGTTATCAAAATCGGGCTTAGACACACCTGGTGCTGGTGGAACTGGAGCTTGGTAAGCTGGAGCTTGAAAAGTCGGGGGTTGATTAATCTGGGGTTGGTAAACTTGTCCTTGATTGAAATTATTACCCCGATTTTGGTTAAAATTGTTCCCCCGATTTTGGTTGAAATTGATCCCCCGATTTTGGTTGTTTTGATGGTTTTGCATAGGAGGAAAACCGGGAGGTCGAATTTGGTTTGCAACCATCTGAGGTCGGTAACTGGCATTCCCTTGGTTGTAGTTAACTGCGGCGGCTTGTGACACGTATTCTTGGATATTGTCACGATAAATGTTGCCATCGGTGGCTGGACAATTTTGGTAAGAATGACCACCCCCGCAAGTTACACAACTTTGCTCGACTGCTTTTACAGGAGCGGGAGCTGGAGTTTGGTTTTTCTTATCGAGAATCAATGCTCTAACCATATCTTTCAGCTCAGCAACATCGGATGAAACTGCTGGGGTAGAAGAGCTCGTACTCACTTTTGAAACAATGGCCTTGCTTCGTGATTGACGAACTTTGGACTTGCTCTCGATGATTTTTAGGCATTCTCGAGGCATTTTATCCAGAAAGTTACCACCCGCAGCGGAGTTCAATGAATCTTGATCATTCGAATTTAGGGAATTATAGAATGTATCGAGTTGATGCAATTCTGAAAACCCATGATGCGGGCATCCCCTAAGAAGATCATTGAATCGGTCCCATGCCTCGTAAAACGTTTCATCAAATTTTTGTTGAAATCTTGTGATTTCATTTCGAAGATTTGTTGTTTTAGAGGGAGGGAAGAATTTGTTAATGAATTTCGAAACAAGATCATCCCATGTAAGAATCCCAAGTGAGAATCGATCGAGGGGGTTCTTTTTCAAGCCAAATATGGGGGCCGGCACCCCTAGAGTGGGGAATATGTGGAAAAAGCATAAGATGAACCGATCGTACTCGGGAAAGTTTGGGAACTTAATAGTAAAGTGTTATTGTTGAAAATATCAGGCGATGTAAGCATGTGGGTCTTCTTTATCATGTCCAAAAAAACTGCTTGTTTCTTGATACAAGATTAAGTAGACATATGCTTGATCATCTAAGTTGTTCGCGAGTAAATTTCTCGGGAAAAACGATCGAATCCTCGTAACAACTCGGTGGGTGATTCGAGTAATTGCGCCATAGTACGATTTTTAGGACCATCGTAACTATTGGAGGATTGATAGTTTACTTGATTGTTTTATTTGTTTCATAGATTGGGTGATTCAAAACGAAGTTTGTGGTCTTTGTTGTGTCGACGTTTACGGGTTTGAGAACGAGTTTGCGCTGTGGAACAAATTAGATATATAAAAAGAAAATTTTACACTTTTATTTTTTTGGGTTTTTCCAATAATTTATTCACAAGTGTATTTTAACGGACATTGTGATGGTAGGGACAAATTTAACTATATAATCTACTTACTTCAACGTTTGCTCTACAAAAAGATATAAAGCCACAGGTGAGCGGCGACGGTAGTAGGAATATCGCAAAAGCTTATTTCTCCTTTCGATAGCTCGTAGTTCCTCGGAACAACCCTCCGGTGACCAATTTTTTTGTTTGTTAATAAATCGAGGTGAGCGGTAAGTCATATCGAGTCATATAATGCATAGTTTTTATATTTTTGTTTTCGCAGATTTGGGAACAAACAAGGTCACGTGAAGTTATTCATGATAATACTTTAGTGAAAAGTGTTATATGATTGATGATTTATATTCTTGACAATGCTTTTATATTTTTGGTTTTTCTTGTCTGTTTTAATTATATACTAAAATTAGAGTAAATGAAATTTATTTTTTGAAATTTTTATTAATAATAAAAGAGATATTCACAATTTCAAACACAATTTGTCAACGACAAAATTTTTTCGTTTCACAGCCCTCACCCGGCAAAGGGCGCCAAAAAAGTGACTTCGTAATTTGATATATATTTATAAGGAATATTGTTATTTATGTTTTTATTTTTTTTTGAGATATATTGATTTTCTTTTGTTTAGTGTTGTTCGGTATTTAGTAGTTAGTATATATTGATATATAATCACACAAGCAAACATCTTCACAAGTTATCTTTAGAAAAAGGGCATTTGTCAAGAGTTTACAATATTATATAGTTTATTTGCTTTCCAGTGAAGTTGACTTTCGGGGGTACGTTATGTCAAACCGATGGCATTTGATTGGAATATTCGCATTGACGAATTTTATTATAGATGTTTGATTTGAATGATTGATGATTGGTTTTTTCTGATTACTATGGTTTAAAAATGCCAAAAAAACGATTAATGTAAACAACCATAAAAAAAAATACGGAAAGCTTATAACGATTAAATCCTATTAAACGGAGCAGGAATACGTATGGTCAAAAACCTAAATTTTCAATTTTAACCCCGGTAGAACAATTCTTTTAACTAAAAATAGATTCTTCTTGATACTAAAAACGGCAGTTTAAAAAAAAAATAGTACTAAAAACGGAGTTCGTTTTGGACAAAAACGCAGTCAAAAACAAGAACGGGAACGAATCCGTTCTTTAAAAAATGAAACTTTGGAAAAATGACCCTACACAAAAACTAATATTTTTCCTAGAAACTATATGAAAAAAAGAAAGTTTTAAAAAAAAAGTTTATATTTTTCTGATAATTATTTTATTTTTTATGAATTTTTTAAACTTTTAATGAAAATAAATTATAAAAAATACTAAATGATTATAAAAAAATTTGAAAATTTACACAAAATAGCTTAAGGGATAACAGTCCTAGGAAAAATAAGAAAAACTTCACAGCTTATCAAATAAGCTGCGAAATAAGCTAAATCGATTTATAAGGCCTATTGGCCACTACAAGCCCTTAATATAATAAAGTCAATCAAACCTCTACCGGATGAGCTATTGTAGCACAGCGGGTTAGTGATGTTGGGTTTATAAGAGTTGAGGCTTTTTTTGTGTCGGTCGGGGGGTTCGAGCCCTGTACTACACCAATGGCTTCCAGCTATCACTTTATTTTTTTTTTTTTTTAAATTTTTTTTACAAAACTTGTACATGTCACAATAACATATGCATTTTTTCATCAAACTATGACTTTTTATGAAAGCTTATAAATAAGCTGTAAATAACACTTAAAGAAGACAGATGAGCTTATTAAGCTAAATGGCTTATTTTTTCTTTTTTTGGATTTGTTAAGCTGCTAGAATGCAAATAAGCTAGAAAACTTGAACTTAACTAAATACAATAAGCAAATGCAGGCTAGAATAAGCAAAATTAAATAAAAAAATAAACCTAGAAAAGCAAATAAGCTATTTGAATAAACAAAGGTGTACAAAACAGACAAAGTGACTACTTTGTGCTTATTTTTAAGCCACCAGACAAACTTTTAAGAATCTAAAAGTTGGAAAAAAGAATAAGGAAAAGGAGAGACAATAAAAGATATACAAGAAAAACAATATAAAACTATTTTGTACAAAATAAAAAGTAGAAATAAGCACGTTAAAAAGAGGCTATGACAGATAGAGATGGGCCTTTTAAGCTAAATGGCTTTTTAAGCCAAATGGCTTTTTCTTTTTGCTTTCTAAGAACTAAAAAAATAATTGAATTGAAACATAAGCAACAAGGCATTCAATACAATCAACAAAGAACACAATTAAACATGTTGGAACCAATAAATAAGCTAGAGATGAGCTTAAAATCTCAGCAGTACTAACCTTAAAGTTAGTACTGCTAGATAAGCACTTAAGTCTGCTAAACTAATAAAAGAGCTAAAAAGCACAATGTAAGAATATTAAGCAAACGAGAGGGCTTAACTATACCTAATAAGCCACTACAAACACAAATAAGCCAAGGAATGAGGATCAATAAGCCAGAAAATCAAAAATAAGCTATGGGCCTACACTAGCATGCAAAACAGTCAAATGGGCTACTTTGAGCTCAAAAATAAGCCACCTAGAGGACAACTTAGGGCTTGAAGCTTGTGGAGCTTATAAAAGAGCTTATAGGCTTTCTAAAGAAACCAAAAGCTTAAACTGAATCCAATAAATAAGCCAGAAAAATTAGCTTGAACTTAGCTACTTAGCACCAGGGGACTATAAGCAGTTTCTGAAAGAGCAAAGTGCAGGCTTCAAAACAGCTATCCAAATAAGCTTTAAATTCAAAAATAAGCTCTGACTAATTGAGATGGTTACCTAAAGAGCTTGTGCTAGGGTTTTCAGAACCTAGAAACAACCTTAGCTTATCTAATTTTGAGCTTAAAAGTGGGATTTATTAACTGCTAGGAAATTATGACAGAGCAATGTCAAACCAAATCAACAACTGCAGGCACTCTTATCCTATAGCTAATGCACAATAATACTCAAAATGGACATTAAATCATGTACTGAAAGCCACCTTAAAACAAGGATTAAAATAAGCAAATCTACACAACAAAATTTTCACAGTTTTGAACTATAGCTAAATTAAACTTAACTTTTGAGTTTTAAACTATAAAAACTAATTAAAGCTACTTATTAGACCATGATTTAGCTAGTTAAATCTGTCTTAGTGACCCCAACCCATTTAGACTATCATTTTGACCCACTTTGGCCTTGTGCCAAACACCCCTTTAGGTGCTGAAATTCTAATTTTTAGGCTAAAAGGATTGAATTAAGCTATGGCATTAATAAAACAGATATGGGTTATGATCCTAAAAGACTAATAAGCACAATTTATATAAAGATAAGCCCTTTTAACTAGATTAAGCTAACAAGCAGATTTAACTCTAATTAAGGCAGTTTTAACCAAAACTTAGATTTAACAGTTTATAATCGATGTTAATGGTATCTTTAGACTTTTTTTTTTTTTTTGAACGGCAAAATTTTATAAACTAGCAAGGAGCTAGAAAAGAAATTACAAAGATATTAAATGCGGCCTTAAAAAAAAAAATGAAAATTTTGCAATACCTTTGTCCTTAACTTTGACAGAGAAGGTTCACAAGCTAAATGAGCTAGTATGCGACTCATTATACCCATAAGCTCCATCCATTTTAGACTTAACATCTAATAAGAACACAATAGCATTCGTACCAAATAAGAATTGTCATTTAAAATTGAAATTATCTTTAAAAACTCTCAACTTTAATTAAACTTTGAAAAGAGTAACAAGAGTAAATTAAAAGTTACAATAAGTTGAATATGACTGATAAGTAAACTAAAATTAAGGTAACTTATGCTAAGATGTTGTACAATGCTACATTGGGGTCCTATTTATAGCCGAATTCTTCACTTGCTTGGTCTTTGTGTTGTGCTTTCTTGTGAGGGCTTCTATAAGTTGTTTTAGTTGTGTGAGACTTAGCAAAAAGCTAATCTTGGCCCATAAATCCACTTGGCTTCTTTATTGAACAATCTAAGCCATTGAAAGCTTGGAAATGGTAGGAATTGCAAGATTAGCAATCTTATAAGTGTTAGGCTGATAGTGGATGGGGGAAAGGTTTATCCAGGGTTTAATTGTATGTAGGTAAAACATGGAGGGAAACCATGACTTGTTGTAGGGAGTTTTTTTAGGGCGGGAAATTTGGTTAAAACAAGGGACAGGGGAAAAGTTTGGCTAGTGTACAAGTTTAGAGCCCCACAACCATTTAATTGCTTTTAGCAAAATTTCCGTCTTGTGTGGTGTACAAGGATGAGTGTTGGGTGCAGAAATGCCCCCTCAACTTAATAACTTCTATTTCAAAAACTATCCCTTTGAAATACCAACTTAGGGGTTTTGGCAGAAATGCCCACCTAAAGTTTGTATTTCCAATAAAATAGCAATTTCAGCCCAATCATTTGTCTTCTTTGTAATATAACTATGGGAAATTGGCAAATTTAGTCCCCCTCAAGTTATATTTTCTTCTGATTTATCTTCTCGGGGTTGACTTTGACTTTGACTGTTTGACTTATCTGATGACCCTTTGACTTTATTGACTTTTTGGCTTCGATTTGTCTTTGTCTTTTCACACTTTTCCATTCTGTGCTAAGTTTTGTCATTTTTGGCTTTGTTTTTCGTCCTTTTGTGAATATCCGTTTCTTGCACAACACAAATGCAAAACAAACATATATTTGGCAGTTTTTGTCTGTTTTTGGTCATTTAAGCTCGTTTTATTAGGTATAAAATATGTGTAAAATAAACACATATTAAAATCCCCCATACTAAAAAGAAATTTGCCGTGTCCTCACCAATGCTTATGAAGTATACCATTTACGAAAGACAAATGTAATCTCGATCCCCCTCGACTAATAACCTCAAAAAGTAGCTAAGTGTTCGTCAAGGGGAAACAAAGAATCAAATAGCTTCGACAAGTCCCGTTTTCACCATTTTTTATATGTATACTAAATATCCCTAATTTTTTTGAATTTTCCTTTTTCTTTTCTTAACCACCTGTTTGACTTCCTTTATTTTATCAACACTGGGATCTTAGAATGAGAAGCGCCCATAGAATAATCTACGGATGTCCTGACGGATAAATTCATCGTCCCCGATTTTTCACTAGTCCCAAACTAAGCGTAAAAACGAATCACCGTTAAGTACAAGTAAAGATGCTAACACTACTATAACTATGACTTTGTCAACTTTTCGCTCTACAACAATTATTCAATTAGAGTGAGTTGCTTAATATTAAGTTAAATTTAGATCGACAATTTAAGAAGTAGTAATAGTTTTTTATGTGCATAACGATATTTCTGAAGAATCTGGGTAAAAGACTTTACCACCCACCAACAAGCATATTCACGATAGATCCCAGCCGAGTTCGACTTATAGGTATCAGGTAGATGACCCATAGGAGAATGTTCGAAATGTAATTAGCGTAAATACTCCACCCATTTAGAAGGCCGAATTTCTTATGATTTACCGCAAATAAACAATACTAAACCATAAGCACGCAAAACTCAAAAATTTAAAGATCTCATTGAGGTGCGATTATTTCCATGGTAGCGACTTTTCTTCTCGGAACGTCCCAAACCTCATCAGCTAAGTTGCCCAGGTTTTTTGACACCCCACGAGAATACATAATCTAAATAATACTACCAACAACGCAACCAACAACTTTTGAAGTCTTAAAGCAAGTTATTCTTAGTTCAAAATTATACTTGAGTTTAGAAAAAGAAATCTTAACCATTAAATTTTCCTTATTAGTCATTTATTGCTATTATCATACTATAATACCGCCATCATTTACATGACTACAACATCGGCCACACCATCTCCCCAACAAGATGTAGTGACTTAGTCTGACGACGGTTTCTTATTGATAACACTTACGAATGCACTTTGGCATTTATTATCTCACTATGGGCCTTGTTTTGAAGACTGCAACATCGGTTGTGAGCCGGCAAGATGCAGTAAACCTTTATCAGCCCACAGTTTATATTATTATTATTATTATTTTTTTGCAACATATTTTCTGTAATAGAGAAAATTTCGTTTTAGAAACTCAAGTTTAAAGCTGAACTAAGATGAATATTTTCGTTTCCGAAATAGGCTTTCTTTTTAGAAAATTTCGGTTTAAAGTTAAAGCAAAACTAAGCACGTTTAATAGTCAGTTTTAAAAGCTTCTCTAGAGAGTAAAAGCGACAAGTTACACTTATAAGCTTTTAAATTACCAAATAATCTTTTGTTTAGCATCAACTATGGTAAATACACTATCATTTCTCGTTCTTACGCAAATTTATAATCCCTATGATAAAAGATCCGCGAAATGCTTAGCTAATAAACTTTCGTTTTTTAAATAGTTAAGAGACAAAGCTAGGTTCAATACACGCCCGGATTCGAGTCAAAATTTATATTCTCAATCTAACCCATGGAAAGTCAAAACTGGACAAAACAACAATATTTTATATTTTGGAAATTTTTAAAATTTTTTCATTTTTTTGGTATTTTGCAAAAATTTGGGTGTAAAAAACCATGGGGGGGGGGGGGGGGGGAAGGGGGGGGGATGAGGGGGGAAGGAATACAATGCCAACAACGGCTGCAGGCAAAAATCAAATCGAAGATCCCCCCCATACTAGAACTAAACATCGTCCTCGATGTTTTAAAAGGGGAACCTACGTAAATCTAAGGCCGTTTATTAAGTGTGCCAAAAGATAAAACGTTAGTCGATTAGATTTGGATATTGGATTTCCAAATGAAGCTGAGGATGTGAAACTCCATTTGTGGATAAGGTAAAACTACAAAGCACGAGAGTCGTTACAATCCCGAAATCCGGACATAACAACACAAAATACACAAAACATGGACAAACATGGGTAAGGGGAAAGAGGGTAAGAAGCCTCCTCACACAAAAAACACTTATTCATTACTACATACTACTAGCTGACTATTAAGCAATGGGGTGCCTCCAAGATGCGCTTTGTTTAAGGTAGCTATGATTGCACCGTTCCCCGAATTTATTGGTCCATGGGGAACGTCTGGAGATCCAGGATACTACCAATTGTGGTACGTCCCCTCCAAAGTAGTGCTTTAAAACGGTTGACCATTCACTTTTGAAATATGGCCCAGAGAGTTTTGGGATAAACTCGACATGCCATATGGAAAAAACTTGGGTTAACAGTGAATGGTCCACTCCAGCGGAGTCTTAAGCATGCTTGAGAAAATCTTCATCTAGAGTGTAAAGAGAGGACTCGATCACCCGACGTGAAAAGGCGATTTTTGATCTTAGAGTCGAGGATTCTCTTTGTTTTCTCTTATGAGATCAAAGAGAGTTTTCATAAGCATGATCACGAATTACCAATTAAGTTCATTGAGTGAACTTTTCTGACGATCACCTGCGTTTTTGATATCAAAGTATGTAAGCTTAAGGGCAGTAACTATGTGCTCCAACTCGCAACCGGTAGATGACAATGCCATTCCATAGACAAGCTTGTATGGAGTCTGCAACTCGAGGGTGTTTTGTAAAGCTTACGGAAGCCCAGAGAGCGTCATCCAGTATTGTCCGAGCAAGAGGCATATTTTCGACCACGTCCTTTCAAGAATTCGATATCAAACTACGATCGATACCTCACCATTGCCCACTTATTTATGGGAGAATACGCAGTGGAGAGACATGAGTGACCTCCGTATTTAAGCCTAACCTTTTGCAAACAGGTCATTGCAAAAATAGGTTTCGAGATCACTTATGATTGCACGAGGGCACCGAATCTGGCAAAGAGAGATTTGAGAAATTTGCAAATAACTCGGGCGTCATTGGTGGGGAGTGATTTTGCTTCAACCCATTTCGACAAGTAATCAACTGCCACGAGTATGTATTTGTTCCCCTCTTGAAGACGGAACGCCCCATAAAATCAATGCCCCAACATCAAAGACTTCACAAACTTGGATGGAATTTTAGAGCATCTCATCACGTTGTGAAATTTTTTCCTTGACGCAGGCATCGAGTCGCAGTTTTTTAAACAACTCGGGGCATTCTTTTGTAAACTGTGGGCCAGAAAAAACCACATCATATACCTTTTTGGCGGTGGAGAATTGTGCACCCATGAGTCCCCCCGTGGGTCCATTAGTGGCAACCTTCGAGATTGTCGAGGAGCTTCCTTGCCGTGCAGACACCGCCGGATCACTTGATCCGCACATATCTTAAACAAGAAGGGGTCGTCCCAAAAGTAATGTTTGACATCTTTGAAAAACTTGTTTTTCTGCTGGGACGACATCCCTTTAATCACAAAATTCCCCGCATGGTAGTTTGCAAAATCGGCAACCACGGGAATGTATCATCACGCCTACACGAAAGGTAACCATCCCAAGTGGTCTTGATAGGAAAAGTTTATGTAAGTCCATTTTCTCAGATCTCACTATTGATGGGTAATTTTCAGTCTAAAAGTGGTCGGCGGCGAGATTTTCTGCTCCTTTTTTATCATGGATAACGACATCAAATTCTTGGAGCAGCAAAATCCACCGAAGCAATCTTGGCTTAGCATCCTGCTTAGCGAGCAGGTACTTAAGAGCCGAATGGTCCTGTATAAACAATGCATTTGGACATACAAGATATGGCCGGCGAATTTTCTCCGAAAGCATACACTACGGCAAGTAATTCCTTTTCCGTTGTAGTGAAATGTGCTTGCACTCGGTCCATAGTTTTGCTTGCATAGTATATCGGGGGAGGGGGCGGCTGAAGTACTTGGTCCTTACTTTTGCCCTAGGACTGCCCCAACAGCAAAATCACTTGCATCACACATGATTTCAAAGGGCAAGTCCCAATCGGGAGCAACTAGAATTGAAGCCTGGGTTAACTTCATCTTAAGGGTTTCAAATGGTTCGATGCATTTACTTCGAGAAACAAAATGGATGTTTCTTTTTCAAGGAGGTGGGTCATAGGCCGGGCGATTTTGGAAAAATCCTGAATAAATCGTTGGTAGAATCCGGCGTGACCGAGAAAACCCCCCCACCCTGGGCGAAAAAAATAAACCCTTCAGGTAGTGGGGATGAGCAATTTTGCAATGAACATCAACTTTTCCTTATCAACCTCAATCCCGGACTTATAAATCCTTATGGCCAAGACAATGCCTTCCTTGAACCAAAAGTGGCAACTTTTCCAATTTAGCACAAGATTGGTGTCTTCACACCTTTGGAAGCAATTGTCTAATGGGAAAGGCAAAGGAAAAGAATCACCAAAAACTAGAAATCATTTATGAAGACTTCCATGGTTTTTTCAATCATATCGAGAAAGTATTGCAACCCATACACCTTTGGAACGTGCCCGGTGCAATTACATAACCAAAACGCATGCGACATAGGCAAATGAGTCCCGTAAGGGCAATGAAGTATCTTATTCTTGATCAAGTGGGACAATCGGTATCTAAAGTAGCCGAGAATCTTTCCAAAAAGCCAATAGTACTTATTTCCCCTCCCCTCCGGCTAATCTTTCAAGCATCTGATCATAAATGGTAAAGTGGGAAATGTCTTTACGAGTTGCATCATTGATATTTCGTAATCGATCAAACGTCCGCCATCCCGTAACCAACCTAGTAGGATTAAGTCATTTTCTTCATTTTTACCTCACGGTATGCCTCCCTTCTTAGGGACAACACTGAACCGGGCTTAACCCAGGGACTATTAGAGATATTGTAAAACTTAAACCCGGCATCAAGAAGTTTGATAACTTCTTTGCAAATAACCTCTATTGGATTTTTAGGGTTAACTCTTCTCTGATTTGAACTATAAAACTACGGGTTGGCATTTTCCTCCATCAAAAATCATATGGGTGCAAAACTATGGATCAATCTCTATTCCCTTTAATATCAGAAATCTTCCAAGCTATGGCATGTTAAGTGTGACATTAAGAACCTTGATCAGGCGGATTTTATCCTCATCTTTTTAAGATTTTTTTTGCGATTATGACGGGTAATTTGTCATCACCCTCCAAAAATGCATACACAAGATAGGATGGTAAGTCTTTGAGTTCTAGGTCGGGAGATTCTTCACATGAAGATTTAATCTTTTCAGGCACATTAATTTCACAAACTAGTGACGGAGGAGATTGGGTCACTATTGATCACACTTAACATTTCCCTCAAGGTTATATAGTATCTCCTCAAATCAAGATGCCGTCATACACCTGTGGTATTGAATCAACAATTTTAATAGAAATCAGCGATCCTCTGTCCATTATAAAATCACTTCCCTCCGAAAGGGAGGAAAGATGGAGAGCGAGAAATCGATCATAAGGCCGAAGAAAGCGGGATTGCCATTTTTTTAGAATTTCAAGTACTTCATTAACATATTTCTTCACAAGCATGTCAATAACATCGACTAGTAGACGTTAACGCGATTCAAACGATATTGTAAGAAAGTCATGAGTTATCACCAACTTTGAAAGTCACAGATTGGTCATCATGTCTAAGGGTCATTTATTCACCGTGAACATCTATTAAGGCATGTGACGTCCTCAAGAAAGGTCTTCCTAAGATTAGGGGAGCCCGAGGATCAGCAATGTAATCAACGACCACAAAAATCGGCAGGAAAGAAGAATGTTCCAACTTTCATGAAAGGCATCCTCGGTTGATGCCGTTTAGTGAAATTCGTTCGGAAATATCCGGGCAAGTTCCAGTATCATTCGGGTTTTGGTCAAAGCTGGGATACTTAGTTCATTCAAATGGATAGAGGCATTAGGTTTATTGCATGCCCAAGATCGGCCAAACAAGCATTCATTCACTCCGAAATCACAAACGGTATAAGAAATCTATCCGGGGTCTCCAAGTTTCTCGGGAAACTTTTTTAGGATAACCGCCGAGCAATTCTCGTTTACCAGTGTCTTTGTCAACTCAATTATCTTATCCTTGTCATTGAGGAGCTTTCTAAACATTGGTGAAAATTTGGGCATATGTAGGAGAGCGTCCGCGAAACTTAGCTCGAAATGGAGATTCCGAAAAATCTCCATAAATTTTAAAGCTAGAAGATCGTCCTTTTTACGGAGCTTTTCTTTGATGGCCCTTGAAGGATAAGGCAATGTTGGTTTAGTCTTTGAAGCAACAACGGGTTCACCAATTTGGTCATTAGTTTGGACCACCGGAGGTTGGATGTTTTCGGTGCTTGGTTTTGCACCTATCTTTGTCACCGGAAACGTGTACAATTTCCATCACTTTAGGAGAGAAAAATATGAGGCCCATTATAGAAACACCCGCTTCGGGTAGTTTGATTGCTTTCACATCAACCTTCGGGTTAGCAATGGTTGTTTGCTTAGAGAGAGAACCCAAGCCCGAATGTAGAAGCGGTAATTACTATTCCGACGATATTGGTGAACAGGTCCGTTATATATTGCCATTTATTTTGCCATATTTTTGCATACCGAGTCATTGAGCTTTGACGTAGTTATCAAATCAGAAAATTAGACACACCTGGTGCTGAGGAACTGGAGCTTGGAAAAGTCGGAGGGTTGATTAATTTGGGGTTGGTAAACTTGTCCCTAATTGAAATTATTACCCCGATTTTGGTTAAAATTGTTCCCCCGATTTTGGCTGTTTTGATGGTTTTGCATAGGAGGAAAATCAGGAGGTCAAATTTGGTTTGCAACCATTTGAGGTCGGTAACTGGCATTCCCTTGGATGTAGTTAACTGCGGCGGCTTGTGACACGTATTCTTGGATATTGTCACGATAAATGTTGCCATCGTGGCTGAACAATTTGGGTAAGAATGACCACACCCTTCAATTAATGACAACATTGCTCGAAACCGCTTTTACGAAGAGCGAGCTGAGTTTGGTTTTCTTATCGAGAATCAAATGCTCTAATACCAAATCTTTTCAAGCTCAGCAACAACGGATGAAACTGCTGGGGAAGAAGAAGCTCCGTCCTCAATTTGGAACATGGCCTTGCTTCTGATTGACGAACTTTGGACTTGCTCTTGATGATTTTTAAGGCATTCTCTGAGGCATATTAACCAGAAAGTTTTACCACCCGCAGCGGAGTTCAATAATCTTGTCATCGAATTTAGGGCATTTATAGAATGTAATCGAGTTAAACAATTCTGAAAACCTATGATTGCGGATCCCTAAGGAAGAGCAGTGATCGGTCCATACCTCGTAAACCGATTCATTAAATTTAGTTGAAATCTCGTGATTCATTTCAAATTTGTTGTTTTTAGAGGAAAGGGAAGAATTTGTTAATGAATTTGAAACAAGATCACCATTGTAAGAACGATCGAGGGGGTTACTTTTTCAAGCCAAATCCGGGCGGCCCCCTAGAGGGAAAATGGGAAAAGCATAAGCTGAACCGACGTACTCGGGAAGTTTGGGAACTTCATCGTAGAAGTGATATTGTTGAAATATCAGATGTAAGCATGTGGGTCTTCTTTATCATGTCCAAAAAAAGCTGTATTTGAACAGTAATAGTAGACCATGTGCTTGATCTCAAAGTTGTTCGAGTAATTTTCGGGAACAACGATCGCATCCTCGTAACCCTCGGGGTCAGTGAGTAATGCGCCATAGTACGATTTATCGGCCAATCGAAACTATGGGTAAGGATAGATAGTTTCTTGATTGTTATTTTGGTTTCTCCAAATTGGGTTTGATTCAACAAAGTTTGTCGGACTGTTGTTTCGGACGTTTTACGGACTTGAGAACCGAGTGCGCATGGACAAAAAAGAAATATAAACAGAAAATTTAACAAACTAATAGTGTTTTGGTTTCATAAATTATATCACAATGTATTTTAACGGAACCATGAGGTAGGAACAAACATTAACTAAATAATCTACTTACTTCCACCGTGAGCTCTCAAAAAGATAAACGCACAGGTGACGGGAGTAAGGAATAGCGCAAAGCTTATTTCTCCAATCGAGTTGTAGATCCTCAGAACAACCTCCTTATACCCTTTTTTTAGTTTTTAATCAAATCAGGTGAGCGATTATCGTCATAAGAGACACAAATGTGCAAGTTTTTTAAATCTTTTGTTCGATTTGGAACCAACAAGAGTCACCGAAGTTAATTATTATAATACTTTATGAAAGTATTTATATGATTGATTGAATTTTATTTATCTTGACATTGGCTTTTAAATTTTGGTTTTCCTTGTTTTTTATAAATATATACTAAAAAATAAATGAAAAATATTTTGAATTTTTATAAAAATAAAAGAGATCTACCACAAATTCCAAACACCAATTTGTCAAAAAAACGCAACAAAATTCGTTTCACAGCTCCCCGGCCAACAGGCGCCAAAAATCGATTCGTCCATAATATATATATATTTATATATATAAATATATATATAAAAATATATCTATATATATATATAATATATATATATATATATATATCTATATATATATATATATATATATATATATAATAACACAAGCAAACACTCAACCAATTATCTTTAGCCAAGGATTGGTCAAGAGTTTACAAATTAAAATATATATATGTTTCCGGAAGTTTGATTCCCGGGTCGTTATGTCCCAACGAGGCTTGAATGGAAAATCGAATGACGAATTTATAATCGATGTTTGAATGAATGAGATTGATTGATTTTTCTATTAACAAAGATTAAAAATTGCAAAAAACGAATAATTATCACCTAAAAACGAAAGCTATAACGCTTAAATCCTAAAAACGGAGCGGAAAACGAGGGTCAAAAACCTAAATTTTGCAATTTAACCCTAGAACAATTTTTAAACTAAAAATAGATTCTACTTGACTAAAAACGAAGTTTAAAAAAAACTAGACTAAAAACGGAGTTCGTTTGGACCAAAAACGAGTCAAAACAAGAACGGGAACGAATCCCGTTCTTTAAAAAATGAAACTTTGGAAAAATGACCCTACACAAAAACTGATATTTTTCCTAGAAACTATATGAAAAAAGAAATTTTTAAAAAAAAAAGTTTTATATTTTTCTGATAATTATTTTATTTTTTATGAATTTTTTAAACTTTTAATGAAAATAAATTATAAAAAAAATACTAAATGATTATAAAAAATTCTGAAAAATTTACACAAAATAGCTTAAGGGATAACAGTCCTAGGAAAAATAAGAAAAACTTCACAGCTTATCAAATAAGCTGCGAAATAAGCTAAATCAGCTTATAAGGCTAATGGGCCAACAAGCCCTTATATAATAAATCCAACAAACCACTACCGGATGAGCTATTGTAGCACAGGAGTGATGTGGGTTTAATAAGAGTTGAGGCTGTTGAGGTTCGGGGGTTCGACCCTGACTCACCCCTGCTTTCCACGCTTTTCCGCCTTTATTTTTATTTTATTTTTTTTAATTTTTTTTACAAACTTGTACAAGACACAAAAATAAGCACTTTTCACAACTATGACTTTTTATGAAAGCTTATAAATAAGCTGTAAATAGCACTTATAAAAAACAGATGAGTCTTATTTAAGCTAAATGGCATATTTTTTTTCTTTTTGGATTTGTAAAAAGCATAAAAACGCAAACTAGCTAAAACTTGAACTGAAACTAAATACAATAAGCAAATGGCAGGCTAAAAAGATAAGCAAAATTAAATGAAAAAATAAACCTAAAAAGCAAATAAGCTATTGACATAACAAAGGTTTACAAAACAACAAAGTGACTACTTTGTGCTATAATTTAAGCCACCAAACAAACTTTAAAGAATCTAAAAGTAGAAAAAGGAAAAGAGGACATAAAAGATTACAATAAAAAGCAATCACAACTATTTTGCACAAATAAAAAGCTAGAAATACGGCACTTAAAAGAGCTAATGACAGTAACAAGCTTATGACTAAAGCACAAAAGGACTTTATCTTAATGCTTTCTAGACAGATTAAGCTAAATAATAATGGAAATAAGCAACAAGTACAAAAGCAAAACACACAACAAGTTAATAAAGGAACAAAAAATACCAAATTTTGAACCACCAAATATGCCATGAATGAGCTTAAAATCTCAGCCAGTACTAACCTTAAAGTTAGTACTGATAGAAAAGCACTTAAGCTGCTAAGACTAATAAAAGAGCCTAAAAAACACAATGTAAGACTATTTACAAACGAATGGCTTAAGCTATACCTAATAAGCCACTACAAAACACAAATAATGCCAAGAATGAGATCAATAAGCCAGAAAATCAAAAATAAGCTATGGCCCTACACTAGCATGCAAAACAGTCAAATGGGCTACTTTGATCTCAAAAATAAGCCACCTAGAGGACAACTTAGGGCTTGAAGCTTGTGGAGCTTATAAAAGAGACTTATAGCTTTCTAAAGACCAAAAGCTTAACTGAATCCAATAAATAAGCCAGAAAAATTAGCTTGAACTAAGCTACTTAGCACCAGGGGACTATAAGCAGTTTCTGAAAGAGCAAAGTGCAGGCTTCAAAACAGCTATCTAAATAAGCTTTAAATTCAAAAATAAGCTCTGAATAATTGAGATGGTTACCTAAAGAGATTGTGCTAGGGTTTTCAGAACCTAGAAACAACTTTAGCTTATCTAATTTGAGCTATAAAGTGGATTAATTAAAACTGCTAGGAAATTATACAGATGCAATGTCAAGACAAATCAACAACTCATGCACTCTATCCTATAGCTAATGCCAATAATACTCAACATGGTACATTAAATCATGTACTAGAAAGCCACCTTAAAACACGGATTAAAATAGAGCAAATCACCCAAAACAAGCCAAATTTCCACAGTTTTGAACTATAGCTAAATTAAACTTAACTTTTGAGTTTTAAACTATAAAAACTAATTAAAGCTACTTATTAGACCATGATTTAGCTAGTTAAATCTGTCTTAGTGACCCCAACCCATTTAGACTATCATTTTGACCCACTTTGGCCTTGTGCCAAACACCCCTTTAGGTGCTGAAATTCTAATTTTTAGGCTAAAAGGATTGAATTAAGCTATGGCATAAATAAAACAAGAATATGGGTTATGATCCTAAAAGACTAATAAAGCACAATTTCATATAATTATAAGCCTTATTTATTATATAAGCTAACACAGACATATTTAACTCTACAATAAGGCAGTTTATAACCAAAACTTAATTTAACAGTTATAATGGATTAATGTATCTTTAGACTAATTAGGCTGAAATGAACAATATAAGCAGAGTTAAGCACTTATGCAAAGTAATAAGCAATGCTACAGTTGTTTGAGCTTAAAATGAAGATTTAGCAATACCTTTGGTCCTTAACTTTGACAGCAGGTTCAAAGCTTAAATGAGCTAGTATGCTAGCTCATTATACCCATAAGTCCATCCATTTCAGACAATAATCAACCAAATAGGCACACATAAGCATTCGGTTACAATTAATGAACTTGAAAATTTGAAATAGAAATTTAACTTTAAAAACCTCAAACTTTAATTAAACTTTGAAAAGAGTACAAGAGTAAATTAAAAGTTACAATAAGTTGAATATGACTTAAAAATGATAAGTAAACTAAAATTAAGGTAACTTATGCTAAGATGTTGTACAATGCTACATTGGGGTCCCTATTTATAAGCCGAATCTTCACTTGCTGGTCTTTGTGTGTGCATTCTTTTGTGAGGTGCTTATAGAGTTTTTTAGTTTGATGTGAGAGCTTAGAAAAACTAATCTTGGCCATTAATTTCCATCTTGTGCTTCTTTATTTTGAACAATCTTAGCCATTAAAAAGAGCTTGGAAAATGGTGGGAATTGCCAATAGCAATCTTATAGTGTTTTAGGCTATAGTGGGATGTGGGGGAAAGGTTATCCAGGGTTTAATAGGGGTTGCAGGGTAAAAACATGGAGGGTAAACCCGTGGACTTGGTTGTTAGGGGTTATTTTTGGGCGGGAAATTAGTGTTAAACAAAGAGGGGACAGGATTAAGTTTGACTAGTGTACAAGTTTGGCCCCTCAACCATTTAATTGCTTTTGCAAAATTCGTCCTTGTGTGGTGTACAAGGTTGAGGGTTTGGCAGAAATGCCCCCTCAACCTTATAACTTCTATTTCAAAACTAGTCCCTTTGTAATACCACTTTAGGGGTTTGGCAGAAATGCCCCCTAAAGTTGTATTTCCAATAAATAGCAATTTCAGCCCCTATCTTTTATCTTCTTGTAATATAACTTTGGGAATTGGGCAAATTTAATTCCCTCAAGTGTTTATTTTCTTCTGATTTATCTTCTCGGCATTAACTTTGACTGTTTGACTTATCTGATGACCCTTTGACTTTATTGACTTTTTGGCTTCGATTTGTCATTGTATTTCATATAGAAGATAAAGTCGAAGGTCTCGGAAAAGGACGAGTAATCATCCAACAAGATTTTGATATTTTAGAAGCCGAACTTCAACAAGCTCGTGCCTAAATTACCAAACTCCAGAGGAAACAAATGTGTAGCAACCATAAGATTTCTCTAGCCCGCTTCAGAATTACTGAATTGGGAGACATCATTAATGACATGAATGCTCGTCACCAAGCGGACATAGAAAATCTCCAAGACTCCATCATCGAACTCAAGAACCGTATGAAATGATCATCCAACTTCTAGTTTAAATTCAAGTTTTATCTTTTAACCTAGCCACGAGATGTGTGGTATAAATAAAAAACACTTGTCAAATCTTGATTATGTATAGTACTAAGGCAAGTTGTTCTTAATACAAAGGCAATCCCGTTATCTACCTTTTTGTTTCTTAATACCGCTTTATTCATCATTCATCATTCATTCATCATTCATCCATCATATGCATCAATTTCATTTTCATCATCCTCATAACAATGCTTAAACTCTAAGCATTTTAAAATAAGCACTACTCTTTAAACATTCTAGACTTGTGATATCATTCTTATTTTGTATTGTCTTTTGTTGATAGAATGCCTCCAAAAAGAGCATCAACATCGGAAGCACCGGCTATGACTCAAGCTGCCATTAGAAAACTAGTTGCTGACAGTGTCACTGCGGCTTTAGAAGCTCAAACTGCAACAATGGCAAGTGCTAGTAATCCCAACAGGAACACCAATCCTATTGTAACTCTTGTAGTAAAAACGGGAAACTATAAAGAGTTCATCAGCTGTCAACCTTTCTACTTCAATGGTATAGAAGGAGCAGTAGGCCTTATCCGCTGGTTTGAACAAACCGAATCAGTATTCTCTCGTAGCAGATGTGCTGAAGAAAACAAAGTAACATTTGCTACTGGTACTTTAACTGACGATGCCTTGTCTTGGTGGAATGTATATGCCCAACCTATGGGAATAGAGCAAGTCAATCAAATCACCTGGACTGAGTTAAAAAGGCTTCCGACGAACAAGTATTGTCCCCGGACTGAGATCAAAAAAATGGAAGAAGAACTTTACAATCTGACTGTAAAGGGAAATGATCTTAAACCCTATGTTAGAAGATTCCAAGAATTAACAATCCTATGTCTGAATATGGTGCCAAACACCGAGAAACTTTTAGAAGCTTTCATCGGGGGACTACCTCGAAGCATTGAAGGAAATGTTACTGCCTCTAAACCTCAAACTTTAGAGGAAGCCATTAACATAGCCCAAAGGCTAATGGATTAAGTAACCAAGCATACTCCAATGCAAGTATCAACTGACAACAAAAGAAAGTTTGACGACAGAAGGACTTTCAACAACAATTCCCGCAGCAACAACAACTACCGCAACACTAACACCAACAATCGTTACAACAATCACCAACTACAACATAAAAAAAAACCGAATGGAAGAAGCTGTTAGAAGCTTAGTATGTTACTCCAATCTGAAACAATATGTATGAGTCAGAAGAGACCTCCTCATAATGCAAGAGATGCAAATTCCTCCATTACCCAGACCTGTACTGTAAATGTAATCTTGCAACAAGTAGGCGCAATTGACCAAGAACTGCCGAAATAAGAAGCCACCACTGGAAGATCAACTTACCAGTGACTATTGTATGTCATGCCTGTGGAGAAAATGGCATTATACAAATCAGTGCCGAAAGACCAACATCAATGCCCAGGGAAGAGCCTACATGTTAAGAGATAAAAATGCTCATCAAGACCCGAACGTGGTTACGGGTACGTTTCTTCTAAATCAGCATATAGCCAAAGTATTGTTTGACTCTGGTAGCAGAGATAGAAAGCGATATATCCATATCCTTTGCTCTATGCAAAAATTCTGTCTAATTACTATAGATCCTGATGATATTTCAAAAATGCTGACGGAAATTTAGTAAGCACAAACACTGTTATCAAAGGCTGAACTCTAACTTTGTTAAATCAACCTTTCGAAATCGATCTCATACCAATTAAACTCGAGAGTTTCGACGTTGTCATTGGTATGGACTGGTTGTCAAAATATCATGCCAAAATCCTCTATGATGAGAAAGTCGTTCACATTCCTATCAACGGTGAAACTCTAATCATTCGAGGTGATCAAAGTAAAACTCGACTAAATCTCATATCCTGTATAAAAACCGAAAGGTATATATCTCGAGGTCTTGTTCAAGTCTTTGTGTTATCCCATAAAACATTGATTAAAGTAATGGAAAAGAAATCAGACGAGAAAAGACTAGAAGATAAAGAATTTTCAGATGTTTTTCCTGAAGATCTACCTGGTCTTCCTCTCGTTCGCCAAGTAAAGTTCCAAATCGACTTAATCCTCAGAGCAGCGCCTGTAGCCCGAACACCTTATAGATTGGCTCCTTCAGAAATGCAGGAGTTATCTAACCAACTTCAAGAACTAGCAGGCCGAGGTTTTATTCGACCAAAAAAAAAAAAATACATCGCGCTGGGGAGCCCCTGTCTTTATATTTAAAAAGAAAGGCAGAATCATTTAAATGTGCATCGTTACGGAGAATTGAATAAACTTACCATAAAGAATCGTTACCCATTACCCAGAATCGATGACTTATTCGATCAACTTCAAGGTTCAAGCGTTTACTTAAAAATCGACTTAAGATCAAGCTATCATCAACTGAGAGTAAGAGACGAAGATATCCCTAAGACTGCTTTCAGAACAAGATGTGGACACTATGAATTCAAGCATGCCCATTTGGTTTTAACTATGCACCTGACTAATTACATATCTCATGAACCATGTGTGTAAACCATATTTGGATAAATTCGTACTAGTATTTATCGATGATATTCTTATCTACTCTCGTAACAAAGAAGAACACGCAAATCATATGAGAATAATCTTGGAATTACTCTGAAAAGAGAAATTGTATGCCAAGTTCTCTAAATGTCATTTCTGGATTCGTATCGTGCAATTTCTTGGACATCTTATTGATAGTCAAGGACTTCATGTTGATCCTGCCAAGATTGAAGCTGTTAAGAACTGGACATCTCCCACTACACCCATAGAAGCTCATCAATTCTTAGGACTCGCCGGCTATTACCGAAGATTTATTGAAGGTTTTTCAAAAATTGCAAAGCCTTTGACTAAATTAACTCAGAAAAACAAGAATTATATCTGGGGCGAAGAACAAGAATTAGATTTCCAACTCCTTAAACAAAAACTCTGTGAAGCACCAATCTTAGCATTACCAGAAGGAAACGATGACTTTGTCGTTTACTGAGATCTTCACTTTCAAGGTCTAGGAGCGTATAGTAATGCAACGGTAGAAAAATTCATTGCATAGCAGTCCGACAACTCAAACCTCACGAAGAAAACTATACCACTCATGATCTTGAATTAGGAGCAGTAGTATTTTCTCTTAAAATCTGGAGACACTATCTATACGGTACAAAGTGTACAGTTTTCACTGATCACAAAAGCCTTCAACACATTCTTCGTCAAAAATGAAAGTGAATATAGCAACGCCGATGGTTAGAATTACTCGCAGATTATGATTGTGAGATTTGCTATCATCCTGGAAAGGCAAATGTTGTGGCAGATGCCTTAAGTCAGAAGAAACAAATCAAACCACTCTGAGTTAGAGCATTGATCATAACCGTTCATCCAAAATTACCATGCCGAAATTCTCGAGCTCAAGAATGAAGCCCTCAAGAAGAAAATTACAAAACCGAAAAAACCTATGAGAATGCACATCATTCTATATGAAATACATCCTGACGAACTCGTTGTCACAAAAATCAAAGTATGGTTACCACTTATTTGGCGGTTAAGAGACTTGATCCATGCATGATTCTCGATAAATCTAAATATACTAATTCTCCCGGTTCTATAAAATGTACCGCGATCTAAAGAAACTCTATTGTGGCCTAACATTAAGTAATCAAACGGCGAATAGTTGGGTAATGTTGACATGTTCTAGAGTTAAAGCAGAATGTCAAAAGCCATCCGGCTTACTGGTACAACCAGAAATTCCTATGTGGAAATGGGAAAGGATAACAATGGATTTCATTACAAAGCTACCTAAAACCTCAATTGGACATAACACCATTTGGGTCATTGTCGATCGCCTTACCAAATCCGCACATTTCATACCTACTCGAGC
The DNA here is from genome assembly GCA_026074375.1 of Tanacetum coccineum. Classification (NCBI taxonomy): domain Eukaryota; kingdom Viridiplantae; phylum Streptophyta; class Magnoliopsida; order Asterales; family Asteraceae; genus Tanacetum; species Tanacetum coccineum. The sequence continues at coordinate 10,691 of BQNB010001852.1, read as the reverse complement.
GATTGATAAGTATGAAACTCTACAAGGTAAACGTCAAAGAAATTAGTCTCTCGACATGGCGTGCCAATTCTCCATCCTCTCGATCGTGACATTCATTTCTCACAACCTAAAATCTGGCAATCATTGCAAAATCTTGGGGTACTCAATTAGACATGAGTACAGCATATCATCCTGAAACCGATGGACAGGGTGAAAGAACCATCCAAACACTCGAAGACATGCTTCGAGCCTGTGTCATAGATTTCGAGAAATGATGGGATAAACACTTACCATTGATAGAATTTTCCTACAATAACAGTTATCATGCCAGTATCAAGGCAGCACCATTTGAAGCACTTTATGGACGAAAGTGCAGATCACTTATTTGTTGGGCCGAAGTTAGAGATGTTCAACTCACGGGACCAGAAATAATTCATGAAACTACTAAAAAGATCGTGCAAATTCATCAACGCTTGCAAGCTGCAAGAGATCGACAAAGAAGTTTACATCCAATGAGTAAGGCGAAAGAGAGCCTTTAGAATTACAAAATTTGGCGATCGTGTTAATTGTTGAAACTTACACCTCGAACAAAGGTAATCCTTCGATTAGGTGCAAAACGATGGAAAGCTAATCCCCGATACATGTGACCATTCAAAATCCTTGAACGGATTGAGGTCCAGAGGCAACAAACTAGAGCTTTCTGAAGAGGCTTTATAATGTCCACATACTTTTCACATTTCTCTAATCTCAATTAATGAGCTTATCGATTGATATTCCTTACTTCTGCAATCTCCACCCGGGGGGGGGGGGGGGGGATGATAATTGGACTAAATTTGTAATGTAGTACTTGCATTCATTTCAACGAAATAACTTCGAAAAAACCTCAACGACAAACTCACTATTTGTAGAAAACCATGTGGTAAAATTAATGGAATCGTGAAATCAAGCAACTAAAACAAAGTCGTATTCCTATAGTCAAAGTGAAATGGAACTCTAAAAGAGGACCAGAATTTATATGGGAACGCGAAGATGAAATTCGTGCCAAATATCCTCATCTGTTTTTAAACATCACTTTAAAATCTAATTAAATCTCTGGACGAGATTTCTGTAAGGATGGGGGACTATAACAATCTGTAATTTTCATCAATGTAAATATCCATCTATTAAGTTAGATGCAATGTACTATCTATCTATTATATATGAACCACCTTTTTCAAGGAAATTTTTTGTTTTATTACATTACTACCTCCCAATATTCTCATATGCAACAACTTGCATAACTAAAGTTAACGAGCTCACGCAACCTACCTATGGCAATCCTATCTACATATATGTCAAGCAAACATTATAACATGTCAAGTCAATATCTTAATATCATTTTTTTACAAAGTACATTACTCATATAATGTACCATTTGCAACGTTATATCAAAACAGGCTTTAAACCATTATCGTATACCTCTAAACCCTAATTTTTTGAAAGGTTAATATCTAAAGTGAATGTACAAGTTACTAAAGCATATGTACAAGTAATATAACATCTCATTTGAAATATAAATTCCTCTAAGTCAAAGTATAAGTCTTTAAAAGCACAATGTACAAGTCATTAAGCATGACATCTAAAATAGCCGTTTTACCTCTGTTTTCATTCTATTCATCACCAACCCACTTTTGTACAACTACTACACCTCAAGATACACGTGTAAAAACCCTAATTATTCTACTCATAAGATCTTACACATGTTTTTATACTCAAAACCCTAATTCAAAACCCTAAACCCTAAAACCGAGCTAGTTTCTAAACCATGACCTGTTTCTTGGCTTTTATCCATTGTATCCTAAACCATTACTTAACAAATAATTTTTTTACATAACATAAATTACAACATTACAAATCACATTCCATCATCATTTCAACATTTTTAACCACAATGTACAAGAATTAAATCTAGAAAACCCTAATTGAACCCTAATTTTGAACTTTGACCATTTACTCATTTTTGCCTATTAAAACACAAACACCTATCAAATATTATTAATAACTCTAATACAAGTCCTTGTAATCATTATCCATCCTTATTAAACAAGGTATATAAGAAAATGCAAACTTAAAAAACCTTAATGAGCCCCTGATTGAACCCGCATACACCTTTTTCTCATTTTGACCCATTTTAAAGTTCCCATATTGCAAACAAGCACCTCTCATGACTAAGCCACACTCACCCTCTAACCAGCTACAAGCACCTCCTTTCATTCCTTAAGCCACCAATGATTTGCCACATGGCCTCTCTTTTCTTCTTTCTTACCCGCGGCACCACAAGGACTCAAACAACACTTCAATCTAGTATCTAGCCTTAACAACTCATCATGTAGCCTTCCCACATCATAATCTATCTGGTACATATGTCCTAACCTTGAGCTCTAAGTCTCCTTGGCCACCAAGGTACTATTCGACTATAAATAGGGCTCATAAACAATCATTTAACTCATCCCCACATCTTCTTCTATAACCCAAATAGCAAGCAACAAATTGCTTCAGAGAAGGTCCTAAGAAGTCTCAAGATCAGAAATGAAGTAAAAGAAACCAAGAAATGAATCCCCAGAGTCATTAATCTAGGCGTACGAAGATAAAAGTCTTGATTTCGACCCGTTTCCAAGATATAAGCTCAAAACCAGGTTCCATAAGCTTAAAATCTGTTTTCATACACTTATAATGTTCATATGATCATGCTTAAACTCTTGTTAAAAGCTTTGAACTCAAAAACATATGTGTTTTACCTTTTTGATCCAAACCGAGCTCATGAAACCCTAATTTCATTGTTTTTTACTTTAATCTAAAAGATAAACTTGTAAACTAATATTAGTAATCTATTCTAAAAAGCATATCTAAACATTAATAATACGTAATTTATTAAGTTCTTGAAAGAATGGAGCTTAAACCCGCTGCTTTTCAATTTTAATCCCTAATTTAGAACCCGTTTTGATTTTTAGCTTAACTAATCGTTATTTTAAACTTTTGTTACGTTAAACCTTCATATTTTTGCTTATTCTAATAAGCTATAACCTGCAAATATCTTTTGGAATGTTAAAATAAGCTTGCATGGCCATTCGGACTTGTTTTGTAATAGATCCATCAAGGTAATATCCGTAACTTTCTTGAAACTTATAACTAAAGGGACTGAATATTGTCATTTTATCAAAGTTATAACTAGAGGGGTTCTAATAATATCACTTTCCAAAATACAAGGTTTACTTTGTACATCTTTTAAACTAGAAGGACCAAACTTGTAAAAGTGAAAACTCCAAGGGTATATTTTGCTATTTTTCATTCTTAAGGGTCTAAAATGTAACATTTTGAAAAAGTATAAAAATAAGTTCAAAACATTATAAGACATAACTTTAATTAACGCTTGACGTGCTTATCATTTCTAGTTATTAAGTAAAACACTTAAAACCGATTATGTTATAACTATCCTGTCCCGAATCTATATCGCATCACAATACTAGGGAGCTTCATATTAAGGGGTTTCATCTTAGTATTACGTTCTGACTGAGTTGTTGGGTTTACAATTTAAAGTTCCTTAGCTCCTCAAACGTTTATTGAATGACCTCTGAATTATGATGGCCCGAACGGTGATACAATACTCCATAATAATTCAATCAAAGATATACATTATACTTTATAAAGTTTTGAAACATAACAATCAAACTAAGACTTGACATATTACCCTAGGTTGCGTGTGACGAAGCCGTTATTTTCATTTCAAATACCTTTGCTATCACTCAGATTTCCCTATACTGTTAAGGTGAGTTCATAGCCTCACATTTCAATCTTTAATGTTCGTTATAAACCCCGGGGGGATACAGTGGCTATAAAACCATGAATGAAATTATTTTCTGAAGCTGTCCTATTTTATTATTGCCAAAGTAACTATTTTGCCTTTATGTCCCCAATAACATGAACCGTTAATGTACTCTACGGAGGTGACGTGAAAGTTGTGAATAGATCGATTTGGGATTGGCCCTCCCGTTTGAGTACCCAGTTATCCGTTTAACCAATTGCAAACACTATTCGCATATACAGTGGGTGTTTTGGTAAAGCAAGACCCGTTGGGCTAGAACTGAATCAAATTAACTCACAAGCTTCAGGGATTCATGAGCTAATGAAATAATACTTGTTTTATAATGGGTGTATTAAACCACGTAACCTAATATCGAGATTTGCATTCAAATTATTTAACTAACCTATAATATCACCAACCTTGTTGCCTTTTTTTAACATGTTTTATCCCAGGTAAATTAAACAACTTATGGCACAGAGATGGCGAGGACTTAAAGATGGCAAAAATTGTTATCATTCAAACTATTGTGTTTTAGATTTTTGGGACCCTGTCGTTTGTAAAAAACTCTGTGAGAATTAATGAATGATAACTAAATTTTCAAAAATGACTCTTTTTGATTCGTTTTCTATGATTATGACTATTGTACTTTGAAGTAATACCCCAGATTAGCTTCCGCTGCTATATGTAAAAATGGGGGTGTTACAGAGTAAGCCATGAGTGCAAAGTTAGTTGGACCTTCTTCTGCTTGATCACTTCAATCTTAATCACCAAGACTATCACATGAGATCAAAGCATTGGAAGTATTTGTCTCCACTGGCATAACCCTTCTTGTGTTCTCCCTATTCCTATTTTCTTGGTTCCTTGGAGCCCTGCACTCTCTTGCAAAGGGTCCTCTTTTGTAGTAGTTGTAACACTCCACCTTGGACTTATCAAACCTAATGGTTTCAGTACCATTCACAGTAAGCTTTCTTTTAGTGTTCTTCAAGAATCTCCTTGCCTTTATTATTAGCATAGCCATCTGCCACCTCAAGTCCATCTTTTCTAAATCATTAGGATTAATTTGTTGCAAGTCCTCATTGTCAAGATGTGGACTGTTTGGTTGACTTGCAAAGAAAGCATAGATAACAGCATCACTCAAGTTATCAATTGTTGTTGAGTTAATAGCAGTAGCTTGAGTGCTAGCAGTTGTAACATCATGAGCAGTATTAACTTCTCCATTTATACTGCTTGTGTTGTTTGAGGACACAAAGGCTACATTTTGTGTGTTTGTGCTTGAGCTTGATGTTCCTTTGACCTCTGCTTCATAGATCTTCAGGTTGTTATAAAGATCATCCAAGCTTAAAGTATCTATTTCAGGCTTGTTCCTCCACACAATAGTATGTTCTATTCTGGTGACAGACTTCTTAAGAACTTCTGATTCACATCTTCTTGTGAGATACTTTCACCATGAATCTCTAACTGGCTGATAAGCTTTTGAAGCCTATCAAAGGTTTGATCTAACACCTCTGAGCTAGATGTAGTAAAATTTGCATACTGCATCTTTAGAAGATTCCTCTTAGTCTTTTTAGTAGCAGCATTCCCTCCAAACGTCTTCTCAACAGCCTACAACAATGACTTGGCATCTTTGATGGAGTTAAACTTTAATTGATGTTCATCGGGAATGCCCATCAATAAAGTACTTCTTGCCTTTAGTTCTAACCTCCTTTGTCCCTTTTCTTCAGTAGTTGAAGGAGCAATTATAGTCTCAACACCTTCAACAAGTTTTGTTATTGGATGTGCATTACCATTCTCTATGACTTCCCATAGAGAATAATCAACCATCTGGATGTACTGTTCCATCCTCATCCTCCAAAGCTCACACTCACCTGTTTTGAGCATAGCCACTTTTGATGTAGTCATCATATGTACTGAGTCTTGATCCATGTCTTCTTAGCAATGTTTCTCAAAGCAACAAGCTCTAATACCACTTGTTGATCCCACTTTAATGGATCTTGAATTCCTTAGCTTGTGTAAGGTTTAGTTATGCAAGATAAATCCTACACAACTATGATAGAAACTTTGTTTGATAATACTAAAGATTATGCGGAATCTAATCTTTAATATAAGAAGAATTCTTCAATGAAATAGTAACACAAGAACATAATTTAATTCATATATAAAAGCTCCAATATTATTATTACAAATAATACGAATACTCTCCTAGTATTAGGGTTACAAAACCTTAAAGCTATGACAATTCTATGAATGACTCGATTTGATACTTTGATACATGCAATTCTATACCCTAGGACCTCCTTTTATACACCAAGGAGTCCTAATAGGATTACAATATTTTCCTAAGTTATCATGATCTTCTAAACAAATAACTTATACGTATCTTTTATAAAAATATCCTATACAATCGCCAGAAGTCAATCTTATCTTTTCTCTGAGCATCTTTAATCCTTATCAGCAGATGTAATCTTTAACATTGTAAACTTTTATACCAGCAGCATTAACTTTCAACACCAACAATAGTAACTTTTGTACCAGTAGCACTAACTGTGTACAAGCAGCATTAACTACTTAGAAAGTTTTCTTCAATCTTCACCAGCAGTACTAAGTTACACTAGCAGTACTAACTTTACTCTAGCGGTACTAACATTACAATCAGTAGTAACTAGCAGTAGTAATATACACTAGCAGTAGTATCTTACACTAGCAGTACTAACTACTTAGCATATTTTTCATTAAGATTCCCAACAGCACTAATTTATGCTTAGCAGCAGTAACTAATACCTTAACAGCAGTAACTTCAAGAAGACTTTTAATCCCAACAAAGACCACCATAGGATCTCTAGTATTTTGAATAAAACAAAGTCTGTAACTGCGTGTAATGACAGTTTAAAGTCCAGAACTTCAAATGTTAATGTTGTTTGTGCTACTTGTGGAAAATGTGTGTTTAATTCGAATCATGATGCTTGTGTTTCTAAATTTTTAAATGACGCGAATGCTAGACCTAAGAAGCCTCAAGCAGTGCCCATTAGACCTAGAAAACCCATAAGAAAAGCAAACCAATCTGTTGCAACACCCCCTAAGAAAATAGTTGCATCAGAATCCACTATCCAGAAATCCAAGAGTTACTATAGGATGCTGTATGAGAAAACTAGTAAGGCATGGAAATGGTGGATAGAACAACAATGCCCATCAGGATATAAATGGGTTCCTAAGACAAAAATGAAATGGGTGCCTAAAACTAAGAATGAAAATGTGAAAAAGAGAGTTAGCTTTGCCATAGATAATGTATCTAGGATAACTAATGTCTTGAAACTCACAAATACTTTAGGATCCAATTTGTCAAATATTCCATCGTCCTCTAATTCTCTTGCAGATTGTTCAACTCATCCTATTCATTGTTGACTCTGGATGCACAAAGCATATGACGGGCAATCTAAAGCTGCTGTGCAATTTTGTTGAAAAATATCTGGGTACCGTTCGTTTTGGCAATGATCAATTTGCTCTAATTCTTGGTTATGGAGATTTGGTTCAAGGAAATATCACGATCAACAGGGTTTATTACGTCGAAGGCCTCAATCACAATCTCTTCTCGGTTGGTCAATTTTGTGATGCGGATTTGGAGGTTGCTTTTCGGAAATCTACTTGTTTTGTTAGAGATCTTCAGGGAAACGATTTACTCACCGGTAATCGTGGATCTGATCTCTATACAATTTCTCTTCAAGAAACCACTTCATCAACTCCAATCTGTTTCATGGCTAAAGCCTCACCAACTCAAGCATGGTTATGGCATCGAAGACTTTCTCATCTTAACTTCGACACCATTAACTTGCTTTCAAAGAAAGATATTGTCATTGGTTTACCAAATTTGAAATATGTCAAGGATCAACTGTGTTCTTCATGTGAATTGGGTAAAGCAAAGAGAAGCACATTCAAGACAAAGACTGTTCCAAGTTTGAAAGGACGGTTAAATTTGCTTCATATGGACTTATGTGGTCCTATGCGGATTGAAAGCATCAATAGGAAGAAATACATTCTAGTAATTATAGATGACTACTCTCGATACACTTAGACTCACTTTCTAAGAACCAAGGATGAGACATCAGAAGTACTTAAAGACATTCTCAAGATGATTCAATGCAATCTTCAAGCTCAAGTGATTACTATTCGTACTGACAGAGGCACAGAGTTCTTAAACAAGACACTCCATGCTTATTTTAAAGAAGAAGGAATTGAACATCAAACTTCCACTCCAAGAACACCTAAACAGAATGGCGTTGTCGAAAGATGAAACTGTACTGTGGTTGAGGCTGCTCGAACGATGCTTTCAGCTTCCAAACTTCCTTTATTCTTTTGGGCTGAAGCTATTGCAACCGCATGCTATACTCAGAACAGATCTCTCATCATCTTAAGACATGAAAAGACACCATATCACATCATCAATGGCAGAAAACCTTCTCTCAAACACCTTCACATCTTTGGTTGCACTTGTTACATAACCAGAGATGGTAAAAACCTTGACAAGATGAAAGAAAAAGGGGATCCGTGCATTTTGGTAGGATATTCTACACAGTCAAAGGGATATAGAGTCTACAACAAAATGACCAGATTAATAGTTGAATCCATTCATATCAACTTTGATGAAATCAAGGAATTATCAAAGGCGTCAGATTATGACAACTCTGGCCTCATGCCTCAACTATAACAGACTTATGATCATAACAATTCAGAACTCAGAATGCATGACCACAGAAATGAACCTTCAAGTTCAAAGCTGGTTCCAAACGTTAGCCCTTTGTATGATGAATTCTTTAATGAAGGTAATCCAAGTGTGCCCAAGTCTTCCTCTCTCTGTGATAATTCTCCACCAAAAGACACACCACCTACAGCGAATGTTCAAACTACAACAGAATCGATCACTCCAACTACAACTATCACTGCTAGGAAAACAACATCGATATTCAAGCAGAAATTCAAGTAGAAAATGCACAAATTGACAAAAATGAGTTTTACAACATCTTTAATACACCGGTACATGAAGAAGCTGAGTCATCTACTCGCTATATTGATCCGTCAAACATGCATACATTCTACCAACATCATCAATCTGAACACCGATGGACTAAAGATCACCCTTTAGAACAAGTTCGTGGAAATCCATCCAAGGCAGTACATTTAAGACGACAACTTGCAACAGATCTTGAAATGTATATGTTCGCGCTCACCGTGAGTACTGCCAAACCGAAAAACATTAAGGAGGCAATGGTTGATTCCACATGGATCGAGGCGATGCAGGAAGAACTTCATCAGTTCTACAGACTACAAGTCTGGGAACTCGTTGACAAACCTTTAGAAAGACTGTCATCAAGCTAAAGTGGTTATGAAAGAACAAAAAGAATGAAGATCAAACTGTTATTCATAACAAGGCACGACTTGCGACTTGTAGCTAAAGTTATGCTCCCAGGAAGAGGTATTGATTTCGAAGAATCATTGCTCCCAGTTGCTTGCTTGGAAGTTGTTCGTTTTTTTGTCGTCATATGTTTGCACACAAGACTTTTTTCAACTTTATCGATGGACATGAAAACATCATTTCTTAATGGTCTACTGAAGGAGGAGGTTAATGTTGCACAACCAGATGGGTTCGTTGATCTTGATCATCCAGACAAAGTTTACCGACTAAGGAAAGCTCTATATGGATTGAAACAAGCTTCAAGAGCATGGTATGATAAACTCTCACTTTCCTGAAATCAAAGGGTTTTTTACTAAAGGAACCAATGACCCTACTCTATCACTAAGAACAGGGAGGACACAGTCTACTTGTACAAATTTTTACATCGATGACATTTATTTCGGTCAACAAACCCTAAATTTTCTAAATGATTTGAAAAATTAATGCACAGTAGATTTGAGATGTCCTTAATGGGGGAAATGGAATTATTTTTAGGACTTTAGATCCACTAATCCCCACGCGGTATCTTTATCAATCAGGCAAAGTACGCTTTAGAGATACTTAAAAACACGGTATTGAAAAAGGTCAAAGCATTGGTCACCAAAGGCTTGCATGCGGAGTTTATCTCCTAGATTTCATTTCGTACTTTGAATGTTGATTGAATGTTTTAGGTTTTGGGATATTTTTTTATGTCTTTGTATTGGAGTGACTCTTTTACCTTAATACAAGACCTCTTTTTCTTTAGGTAGGTATTGTCATGACACTTTGTGTCCATTTTTGTTTTGTTAAATGCATTGTAGTTCTATCTATTGGTAACACCATTATGTTGTGGTGATACCCATGACGTTACGCCTCGTATTTCTGCCTTGGCGGGGTGTGACATGCCGGATGTCTTGATACTCGTAAAAGCACTTCTAGAGGAATAGAGTTCCTAGGTCATAAGTTAGTCAGCTGGATGTCAAAGAAGCAGGATTGCACTCCAATGTCATCAGTAGAGGCAGAGTATGTGGCGTTATCTGCAAGTTATGCTCAAGTAATGTGGATGAGGACACAGCTTAAGGATTATGGCTTCAACTACGACAAAATACCGTTGTATTGCGACTCTCAGTCAGCCATAGCGATCTCATGCAACCCCGTACAGCACTCCTGTACCAGGCACGTCCATACTCGATATCATTTCATCAAGGAACATGTTGAAAATGGTATAATTTAATTGTATTTTGTCAGAACTGAATACTAATTAGCTGACATGTTTACCAAAGCCTTACCAGAAGATAGGTTTCAGTATTTTGTCAAACGAATTGGTATGAGATGTTTGACTCCAACAGAACTGAAGGTTTTGGCAAATGAATCTGCTTGATATATTCATCAAACATCAACTTGTAAATATTTTTCAAAAAAGAAAAATACAAAAATATAAAACCTATA